>CM069598.1:17500-245793 GCA_035771175.1 Paratinospora sagittata
CTTAACTAGAAAGCATATTTGATGTACTGACCATATTTGGGCCTAGCTAGGATGTATACACTTGAAAACAGATGAGTTACTTGTTTTACTGACCATTTTGCTTCTTGAGGGTGGGACATGACCATTTTAGTCTTAGGTACACACACAATTAACATCTGAACCTTCTTTATCTTTTGCTAATTACATTGTAGTTCTGACAGGTAAGGTTTCAAGTTTCTGTATTATCAGTTCCTAGTAATGATATATACAATGTTTAGCTTTTTATATTCTAAAAAAAAAAATCAAGTATTATTTGTGTTAATGAAGCGTGAGAACAATCAAATGTAAATTAATGAATATAATGACAATCAATCTGTATGATCTTGATCCATTCATGAAAAATTAGACTACATGTGATGTGGCTAGCTCTATTTTAAGACTTGGTCTCTCCAAATTTAATTGAATGGTTTTTTAAACATTTAATGTAATTTAGCTAGTTAGCCTACACTGCCACATAGAAATATCATTTATCGATTTTTTAAATTATAGGTTTTGATGAGCCAAAGGAATTTGATGGATCAACAAAGGGCAACCAAAAAAGGACTATAAATTAAATGATAATTTTATTTTTATTATTTTATATTAATGATCACCAATAGCAAAAATACACGAGAAAAAAATAAAATAAAAGATAAAAATAAAAAGAATATTACTTGAATAACACACGAGAAACATCACCTTATATTAAACAATTCACCTTATATTATACAATTAATACGGAAGTCAAGATGATTCAAGAATTGATAGTGTAATATAAAATATTTGCGTTACCACACAAAATAAAAGATAAAAAAATGTGTGTTAAAGAACACAAATAAAAAGCTCAAAGGAGTTTGTCTCTGCGTTAAGGAGGGGATACGTTAAGGAGGGGACGTGGAGACTCCGACGGAGGCAGATATCAGGGGCATTATGTTGGAACCCCCTCGATAGAGAATTAAAACGAAAACGTTATTCTCGTTCTCACTCTCACGATCGTCAAAACACCATTTCCCTTTCTTTCTTTCTGCTCTCAGGCTAGGGCAAAACGCTTCTCGCTTAGGTTAGTTCTCTCCTTTCACGCTCTTCTCTTTTGATTTTCTTTCGTGCTCATATGAAATTTTTTATTTTCTCATTTTTCACTTTCTCTCTTTTAATTATTATTACTTTTAGTTGGAAACAAAACAGATCTGTAATGTTTGTTTTGCAATTCTCATTTGCTTAATTGTCTGGAAATTTGGGGTATTATTGATGGAAGTGCTTCACTCTATATGAGAATTCTAGGGTTTCATTTCTCTAATTAGATTTCTAGGTTTCTTTCTCTCTCCTTTTTTAAAAATAAAAATAATAATAAAAGAAAATTGAATTGTTTGATGGAAGTGCTTCCCTCTGTATGGGCGACTTGATTTGGATTTGGATAAAAATAAGAGAAGAAGAGGCATGGTGAGGAATTGAAAACCCTAGGGAGTTTGGAGAACCCTAGATTCCCGCATCTATGGTTTAATTTTGTTGGTTGACCATTTATTAGAATTTATCAAGAGAAATAGGAGGTCATTCTAAGTTCTATTTCTATAACGATTTGTTGTAATTTCAATTGTGCTTTTGTAAGCTCTAGGTGAGATCTTTTTCTCTCTCTCTTTCTTTCTTTTTTGCATCTCTCTTTTATATTTAAGTCCCAAAGGAGTCTTCCAATTTCATTGTTTAATTATCTCTTTAAGTCAAATCCAATTGGAAATCAAGGTTTCAATTCACTATATTTGATATATGCGGAACCCTTCCATTAATTAGAAATATAAATGTAGGCTTTGCCTGTATCATGTACAGATTATCATCAACAAGATAAATATTTGTTCTCATCTATGATATGATAAATGAATTTTGTATGATTTCCGTTCCATCCTCATATTATAGATGTGTTACATTTCAATTAAAAGGGTGAAGAGTTGTAGTTAGAACAAAGAAAAACATTGGACATAAAAAATAAAAATAAAAACTCATTGAGCATCATAACTCTACGAATTTCACTTGGGGCTTAACTACTACTCTTAGAAATCAATTTACCAATCAATAAAAAAGAATAATGAAATATCTGAAAAAAAATTTACCCTTAGAAAGTTTCAAGCAAACAGCTCAGTGAGTGGTTGCTAGAACAGTTTGGATAAGACTTGATTTGATAGTAAATGTTTTGAAATATCAAATTTTCAATGAAGCTGAGCGCTATGATTATATAGTGTTATTACCGTGCAAGAATGGAGTGATGTTGGTGTAAATATTTTGAGGTAGAAGTAATTGGATATAATATTTTTTAAAAGGTTTTGAAGTCATAATTGTAGAGACATTGAGTGCATATGCCAAAAAAGAAAAATATTACAAGATACTTGAAGAAAATAATTTTAAGCTAGGAACAATAATCGTTCAGAACTTGAGTGTAGTAACTAACTTATTTTTATGTATTGTAAGTATATAAACAAATATATACATGAATTCGTATTTAATCATTCATCACTCCAATTAGTTTGGAATGTTGATATCTTTGGACATATTTAAAACTCAAAAGTTACAAGAACAGTTGTTTGCATATATATAACTTAATATTCTTCTAATTTGAGCAAGCAATTTAGGCATTTTGGGGGCAAGAAATTAATGTAGGACGATCATTCTTACTTAACGCATAATGTTGTTGGTACTATTAAATTATTAATTGATCTTCACAAATATATTTTGCAAGGTTGTTTGTTTAGGACTTATAACTGTATTTCTGTGCATCTCTTATCATTTCCTATTGTTTCAATGGAGATCTTATCATCGGTCTCTTCTAGAAGGAACTCTTGAATGTTCACGTAACACAATATTTACCATTTCTAGCAAAAAAAAAAAAAACAAACAAACAAACAAACAAAATTTAGTTCCTTAGACTAAAGTAATAGTATAATTATTAGTACTTAACCTAACATTGCTTAAAAGTGGTCTTGAAAATAACCTAACATTGCTTAAAAGTGGTCTTGAAAATAAAATTTTGAAGAAGTTACTAAACATATACATATGATACAATTACACTAATGTATACTTACATACAGGGGCGTAGCCAAAAATTTTATATAGGGTGGGCTAAAAAGTTTTCTTTAGAAAAACCTCAATAGTACGAGGACAATTTATTGATTAAGATATGTAAATCATTAATATCCAAAGGATAAGCAAGTGTAGTTACAAATGTAGTTTTAACTTTTACAGTTAAATTATCATTTTTCTTTCAATAAGGAAAATACTAATCTAACTGCAAAAATTTATAACTATATGTGCAACTACATATGTGTATCCATTGAATCATTTATTGCACACTTTAAGATATATAAATCATTGATATCCAAATGATAGACATGTGTAGTTACTTTGAATTCAACTAAATATTATGACAAAAAAAAAATTCAACTAAACTTTTTGAAAACCATTTGACAGCCTTATCTTTAACGCCGTAAATCGACGTTTGAGCAAAAAATTCTAGAAAATTGCGTTTTTTTGTGTTTATATATAAATTTTTTATTTGATTGTGATTATAATTTGTTGGATATTAATTTTTGATAAATTAATATTTTTAATAATTTTTTTTTATTTAACCATATTATTTTAATATCTTATATGATTTGATAAACTAATATTTAATATATTTGATCTCTATCCAAGTTTACAATGTAAATAATAAAATTAGAAAACAATTATTTATCATTCTCACAGAAAAAGAAAAGGCTTATTTTTTAGTATCCAAATAAATATGGAGAGAGAGAGCCAAATGTAGAGAAAGAGAGAAATATACCCGCCCAACCTCATCATTACGAGTGTGTGTGTGTGAGAGAGAGAGAGAGAGAGAGAGAGAGAGAGAGAGCTACCTGGGCTATAGAACATAGTGGGCTCCAACTACTTGCTATCTATTTGCTATATATATACATATATATAGGTGGGGCTAACTGATAGCTACAGAGGTGGGGAATATGAGTGACCGAAGCCAGAAAAAGGGACGAGATCAACATCGCCGGTGGAGCATTCGCGACGAAGCCGTAACGAAAACAAGGGTTTTCGGTCGTGTGAACCAGGGCAAGGATGATGTACGAAATGCCCATAGCAGCAAATCAGAGGCTGATATTTCGATGGGTTCCCGTAGGAGTAACGATGTTGTCCATTCTTTCCGGTCATCGATGAAGTGGTACGAAGTGCGGGGTGGTGTGGGGAGGGGTACTATTTTTATTGAGGAATCTTCGAGGAATCGTAATTTTTCCATTGAAGTGGATATAAGTACGGCCAAGTGGCTTGCTCGGTCTGTTGCCGAAGCTTCCGATGCGCGATGGGATGGGAGTTTTAAGCGGATCTTTTGCAGTAGATAGTTTTTTACATTGCTGAAAACATTTACTAATTTTAAAGGATCATATTGACGCGTTACCAATGTGGAACGGGGTTCGTAGTTGATGATCTTTGTTCCGGATGAGGGCTCAAATAAACAGTGGAAGGAGTTGGTGTATGCGCTAAATATGTGTACTGGTATTATTATTGCCAAAAATCAAGTAACGGCCCCAAAACAACGATGGGCGGTGAAATCCAACATTGCTGAGTTTGTAGTCACGTCGAGAGATAAAGATAAGGTTGACGATGTTCCCTGTGCCTCTGGTGATGGACGTGGTTATCGGGGGGAATCGGACATTCGTTGGCAGCGTTGTGTGATTATCTACCGTTTCTCGGATGGGATTCTGTGGACTAATATCGAACATGATTTGTCCGAAAGGTTTGCTTGAGATATCTGGCTCAGTCCAATATACGTTGATCGTGCGTTTCTCAAGTGCAAATCTATGGAGGAGGTGAATGCTCTTATTAAAGGGAATATGGTATGCCGTAATGTGAATTACAAGGTCCAGAAATGGCGTAACGACCTACAGTGGGAAACCTGTTTCTTCCAGTGCCGGAATAACTGGATTGGGGTGGAGGGGATTCCATTATCCTTGTGGAATATGGAGGTTTTGAATACCATTGGACAAAGATGTGGGGGTTTGGTTGCAATCGATCCTATGACGTTAAAGGGTCTTACATATGATATGGCTCGGATGCATGTCAAAGGTTGGACGAGCGGTTTCTTGCCGGAATTCATGGAGATTTCTGATGGCTCATCACGGTTCTGTGTTCGTTTTATTGAACTTGGTACGAGGTCACCGGAGTTCGAGCGTTATCTGCATCGGTGTGGAAATGATGCTGGATGCATAGTCTGTGGTAGCAGTGTTGGTATTCTTTACTCAGAGAAATGTGCGACCTGTCTACCAGAGAAGATGGTCCCGCAGTCGCCGACGAGTCTTGCGGTGGCAAGTAAGCCTTCTCCGTTGCCATCAAGACCTGATCTGGCGACTGTGTCGCTTGTCGTACGATCAGAGGAAAGGCGTCAGATCACGGCGCTGGCCAAAAATTGGGTCACTGACTATGTGACGCGTGGCCATAGGAGTCAGATGGCAAAATCAGCATCTCAGAATCTCTGCATTATAGGGGCAACTGGACCGACGGTTTTTGGCTTGCCAAACAAGGAATGTATTGATTGCACAGGGACAAGTGGCATGATCAGCAATCACGGGCTGCGTAAACTATGTGGGCTGGATATTGTTTCCCATGGGCTTCATGTGCCCAATTTGGTTGATAACGGATGTCTTGGTGAAACGGGCTGTGTTTCACGGCCTGCTTGTGCATCAGCCCATGGACCGGGTTCTGATCTTTATGATGGTGGGCCTTCTACATATCCATCAGCGTGCAGAGGCCACAGAGTTATAACGCACTGCAAATCCGAGCCTCCAATGAGCCATCTTGGGTGTTGGGATAAATCGGTGCTGATGGGGAAAGATGGGTTGTGTAGTGAAAAATTAATTGGGGTCGGGGAAATAAGAACTTCTGCTGCGAGCTTGTCGAAGAAAGTACGACATTCTTCTAAGACGAATGGCTTGAAGGTCTATAGGAGGCGTCGAGATACGACGACTCATGCTCTTCAAAGGGTGGTGGCTGCCGAGGATACATCCAAGGGATCATCGTCGTTTGGTGTTAGTCGCCAAAGCAGAACTATTGTTTTGGATGCGAGTTGTAGCGACGGGGGGTCGGAAGATGAACGTGTGGTGGGCTCTCTGGCGGTCGAGTCATCGCATTATGATAGTAACTCTTCTGACGATGTGGATTGGGATGGTGATGATGTTGTCACTGGATTTCCTGAGAGGGGTGGTGTGGTTATGGGTGAGGAATATCATGGTGAACGACTTCCCATGGGCCAGGTATGCTTACCATAAGTTAATTGCGATGGAACTTGTGCTTCTCTTGTCTCTTCTTCCTCCTCCCCTTCTCTTTTTCTTTCTTCATCTTTACCCGAGAAGGGGCTTGCTCCTCTGCTCCTCTCCAATGTCTGCCGCAAGTAAACCAAACCCATAAGACCCGTACCTATGTTAGTCCTCCTACGGTCACCAGTTTCCCAAGTGTTGATCCTGTATCTCCCAGATCGCGCAGGGGTAGCGAGGGTAGGAGTGAGCCTTGTGGTTTGAATGTCGTGGTGTGTATTGGTACTGGGGAGTTTCAGCCCCAGTTTGGATGATATGTCCAGAGATGACGTCATTGAATTCTTGAGGAACATGAATCTGTCTTTGATTGAGTTGGACTGTGGCAGAATGGTGTGTCCAAATGCGTCATGATTTGTTGCTATGTTTGTGTGTGGTCTGGGTGTTTTTGGTTTTCTTAATGAAGATATTATCATGGAACATTAGGGGGTGTGGATCCAAAGACAAGAGGCGAATGATTAAACATTCCATTTGCAAGGTTAATCCTAATTTTGTGATTCTTCAAGAGGTGAAGAGGTAGTGGGTTGACAGGGTGGTGATTGGTGCTTTGTGGCAATCCAAATTTAAGGATTGGGTTTTTCTTTCGGCAATTGGATCAGCAGGGGGCTTATTGTTGGCTTGGGAGTCAAGGGAAGGTAACTGTCTCTAATAGACTTATAGGTGAATTCTTAGTGTCTGTGAAGGTGGAGTTGGCTGATAATGCCGAGTGGTGGCTTTCGGGTGTCTATAGTCCGAACGATAGAAGATTGAGAAGTCGTTTTTGGGATGAGATTGCAGGTCTTAGTACTATCTATCTGTGGGGGGCGTTGGTGTGTTGGGGGGGACTTCAATGTTGTTCGTTCTCTCTCGGAGAAGTGGAATAGTGGGAGAGTTACCAAAAGTATGCGAGATTTTGATGCTATTATTAGGGAGTTGGAGCTTATCGACCCTCCCCCTTGTAATGGCACCTATACATGGTCTAACTTTTGGTCATCACCTGTGTGTTGTAGACTTGATAGATTCTTGTTGGGTAGGGAGTGGGTCGAGTTGTTTTCTTTCCATAAACAAGAAGTAGGTGGAAGAATAGTTTCTAATCATTGGCCAATTATTTTAGATACTACCAGAGCTAAATGGGGTCCTGCTCCTAGTAGATTTGACTGTCGGTTGATCGAACATCCGGAGTTTAAAAATCGGGTTATTGAATGGTGGGGGGAGAGGCCTCCGGGGGGGGGGGGGGGGGAGGTTTTAAGTTTATGCAAAAAATGAAATTTGTGAAGTCTAGGCTTCATGGTTGGGGTAAGATGATTATAGGGTGGGATGTTGTGAGAAAAAAAGAGCTTGAGGGTGTTGTACAAGAATTGGATAAGAAAGAAGGTGGTCCTGCTTGGAATGAGTCCTTGGCCAGGGACAAGTCTATTGCCAAAGTCGAACTGTGGAAGTTGTGTGTATTGGAGGATAGGGCTGCTTTCCTTAAATCTAGGATAAGGTGGCTCAAGGAGGGTGATGCTAACTCGAAATTTTTTCATAGGATCGTGAATGGTAGAAGATCAATTAACACCATTTCCAGACTGGATAGGGATGATGGTTCTATAATTGAGGGTGAGGAGGAGATTGTGGCTAAGATCATAATGTATTTTCGTAATTTATTTTCATGTAATGGGAATCGTGCTTGGGGTGTGGTTGGTCTTGATTGGTGTCCAATTAGAGGGGGATCTTGTAGTGAGTTGGAAGCTCCATTCGAAGTGGAAGAGGTGAGGCATGCCATTTTTGCCTGTGAGGGATCTAAGGCCCCTGGTCCTGATGGAATGACTCTGAGCTTCTTTCAAAGTTGTTGGGACATTGTTAAAGATGATCTTATGAATGTGATGGCGGAATTTTATGATTATGATAATGGGGTTATTAATGCCTATACCAACGAAACCTATATATGCCTTATCCCGAAGAAGAATGTTGCTAGAAGGGTGGTGGATTTTAGGCCTATTAACCTTACAACGAGTTTGTACAAGATTATTGCGAAGGTATTGGCAAATAGATTGAATGGTGTGTTGCATGAAACTGTTGCGGATTCTCAGATGGCGTTTGTACAAGGTCGCCAAATTGTTGATGCAGTGCTCGTCGCCAACGAGTTAGTGGAGGAGTATAGATCCAAAAGGAAGAAAGGGGTGGTGTTTAAACTTGACTTCGCAAAGGCCTACGATATGGTTAATTGGGATTTTCTTGACTATGTATTAAAGATGAAGGGCTTTGGGGAAAAATGGAGGAGGTGGATTCTGGATGTTTAAGGTCGGTTTCTTTTTCTGTGTTCATCAACAGGCGTCCAAGGGGGAAGATTTTTGGTGAGAGAGGCTTGAGGCAGGGTGATCACTTATCTCCATTAGGAAATCTAGTCTGTTGTTGGGTTTTGTGGTGGGTCGCGAGAATGTTGAAGTCTCTCATTTGCAGTTTGCAGATGACACCTTGATTTTCTTGGAAAGTAATAAGGATCATATTTCCAATGCATCAATGGTTGTGAAATGCTTTTGTTGGTTGTCGGGCATGGCAATTAATATGCCCAAAAGTAAATTGGTTGGTATCAATGTGCAGCCAAAATGGTTGAGGGATATGGCAAGTCATTTGGGGTGTTCTGTTGTTCAATGGCCTTTGAAGTATTTGGAAATGCCGCTAGGGGGTAATCCTTCAAGGATTGACTTCTGGGATCCAGTGGTGTCTAAGGTGGCCAGAAGATTGGATGGATGGAAGAGATTTTTTTGTCTAAAGGTGGTCGTCTTACATTAATTAAATCAGTTTTGGATGCCTTCCCAACATATTACCTCTCTGTATTTAGGATTCCCAGAAAGGTGGCTGATTGCTTGGAGAAGTTGATGAGGGATTTCTTATGGAAGAATGAAGACAAGGTACATGGGTCTCATCTTGTGGCTTGGAAAATTGTTCAGATGAAGGTGGAACAGGGTGGTTTGGGAAGAGGCAATATTTCAGCTAGAAATAAAGCCTTGGTTGGAAAGTGGTTGTGGAGGTTCCTATTGAGCAGGAGCAATTATGGGTCAAGGTGATCAGAAGCAGGCATGGTCTCAGAAATAATCTACGAGACGCTGGTGTGGCCGTTAGGAGTACCTATCGAAGTCCTTGGAAATTTATTCATTATGTTTATCCCTCTTTCCTTCCTTTAACTAGACTCAAAATGGGGAATGGTAATTTAATTCATTTTTGAGAAGACTCTTGGTTTGGGAATGTTTGTTTCCAATCGTTATTACCTAATCTTTTCTGGCATTCTAGTCTCCATAATAGGCCTATCTCTGATTTTATTAGAGATGGTGTGTCTGGGGCCAGAGGCCCCCTGTCATGGGATTTGCATTTGATGGGGAATCTTTCTCCTAGGGCTGAACAAGAATTGGGGTCTCTTCTTAATTGTCTGGAGGGTTGTTTTCCTTTAGGTGACAACGATAGAATTCTTTGGCTTTGGGATTCCTCGGGTTCTTTTTCTACAAATCTTTCTTTGATGCTATTTTTAATGTACCCTTTTGCTGCCTCCTTCCCCTATCATAACCTAATATGGAATGCACAAGTACCATCAAAGGTTAAGTTCTTGGGATGGGTAGCTGCCCATGAGAAAATCAATACAGGTGATATGTTGCAAAAAAAATTTCCAAATATGTGTTTATCCCCTTCATGGTGTTGTCTGTGTCGACAGGATGTGGAATCCGTTGGACACTTATGTTGGAGTTGTCCCTTTTCCAGGGAGGTTTGGAGTAGGTGGTGCGCTCATTTCCCGGTCATGACGGTGTGGGTGATTTGGGCCACGCCATAAATATTTTCCATAAAATAAATATTTTTCCCTTTATGAAAATATTCCTTCCTTATGAAGAGACCATTGGAAGGTTGTGTGCTTTGCGGTGTTATGGTCCTTATGGAAAGAAAGGAATAGAGGGTGTTCGATGGTGTGTTGTTTCCGTCGGATAAGGTTTGAGAGCAATCTCATCTCCTTGCTTCCTTTTGGGGTAGCAAATTGCAAGTTGTGTAATGGGTTTGCTCTAGTGATTGGCTTAGAGGTTGGGGCAATTTTGTGTAGTTTGTTTTGTGTTGTGGTTCAAGTTAGGGACCACCTTTTGTGTAGCCTATTTACATACAGATTCATACATATATAACATCTTGTAGTTTTTTTTTTTTTTTTTTTTTTTTTAAAAAAAAAAATATATATATAGGTGGGGCTCTAGATCGCTACCTGGGCTGGAGCCCGGGTAGCGGTTAACATAGCTCCGCCCCTGGTTACATATTTATCAACTAATTTTTAAGTTTTTAAATTTGAATAGTAGTGTGCATTGTTGCAACTGGCAACTGTCTGGAATGATGATTTCAACTTGGAAGATGGCTTCATAATTCTATTTGGTTGAATATTGTTTTTTTTTAAAAGAAACTAAGTGTGTTCTAAGATGTGTTTTACATTTGGTAATTATTATTATTTTTTATTTAAAAACAGGTGGAGAAAAAGATGTGTTTTTAAGATATGCTATGTACGGTTCCTCTCCCAAAGACCCTTGTGGAGGAAAACTTTCTTTATAGCCTTAATCCTTTTTAGAGGGAGCAACTCACTCCAATAGTTGATATTCATTTCCTGATTCCTGCTAACTGATTTTCCTGCAGTTTTAGTCCTTTTTAGAGGGAGCAACTCACTCCACTAGTTACTATTCATTTCCTACTCACTGACTCCCTCATTTTATTTTACCACAGTTTTGGCTGTTTGGTTATGAATAACCTTTAGGCCATTGAGAGTTATCTTTGTAATTTGAGAAAGCTCTGAAACTTTTGGGAATTGTTTGCCCAAGCATGGATTGTAATTCTTTGCTTTTCACTTTTCATGTTGGAGAATTGCAAGGATTAAGGTACCAATATATCAAACTGGAACAATGACTTTCTTTTATGGAACCTTTGCTTGCTTACTGTGAAAGTGACATTCTGGACGTTTTCCTCTGCTAGAGAGGTCTTTACAACACAGGAAGTATATCTATTGTGGTTTAATGGTGTGATTTTCTATATTGGATAACTTCAATGAATCTACAGTCAAATCTCAATATTGTGGTTTAATGGTGTGATTGACTAGTTTGGTATCTCAAGAGTGATCTCTCTTGGGAGTGTTGACAACGTTGCCCTACATTTCTAGCATTCCAGAATGGGTGAACATATATTTTGAATGAGGATGAAGTGACCTCTATTTATATTATATTCTAATTGAATAATGCTGTTACTTATTCCCCTGACAACTTGTAAGCTTCTCTTAAAATATTATAAATCTTACAATCTTATTGTTACATGCAGATTTGCATTCAACTCGTATAGCAAATGGCTGCGCACAAGATTGCTCATGCCACCTTGAAAGGACCTAGTGTGATCAAGGAGATCTGCATAGGGCTCACGCTTGGATTAGTGGCTGGCGGCTTTTGGAAGATGCATCACTGGAATGAGCAGAGAAAGGTGAGGGCCTTTTACGATATGCTGGAGAAGGGTGAAATCAATGTTGTTGCTGAGGAGTAGTAGTTTCATTTCTATCCATCGTTTTTCCATGGTTACGTCTTAAACGACATTTTTTAAGGTCTTCTGATTGTTTCTGAAAGTAAAGATGTGAATGACTTGAGGTATCTAGTTTGCGTAATTAGATGAGTAAATTTTGTAATTGAAACTCAAAAAACAGCATTGTCTATTTATTTTTTGTTTTGTTTTGTTTATGCTGTGTGTTGAATTTAAGCTTTTGAATGTTTCTCTGCTAGTAGATTTTGTCATTTGATGGGCATTTTTAAAAGTGTCTCTGGGCTTATTACTGGGTGATTGGCAAGCTTCAGTATTTATTCAGGGGCTATTGTCTTAATAGGATTAGTGTGTTTCAATGTAGCAGGTAAGGTTACTCTTGAATGGTTTCTGGAAACTAAAAGCCAGGGTTAATACTGATTTCATAATTACAATTTTATTTAATATTTTGCGCAAGCAAATACAAATTTTGTTTATAAGTCCTTTTCTGGACAAGTTGGTCTTAGCCAATTTTATTTTATTCACCAATTTGATTTTTATCTTTTGCTTTTAGATGTCATTTTTTAAAATAGTCTTATTATTATATTTAAGTTTTTATTAATGATGCAAAAAAAAAAATCAAAAAGAATTGTAGAAAATATCATTTGTAGGTTTTTTTTGGCAAGAATATCACTTGAACTTAAAAGTAGAAGAGGTTTAAGTTGTAATAAAATAAGTGAAAATATTTTATTTATTCTTATAAAGGTTATACCATACAAAAATTAAAATCATACCCATATATATATATATAAATAAAAATAAAATTGAACAATGCTCTATTGATATCAATTAATTCGAAACAATCCAATGATATATAAATGTAATGTGCATTTTACATATCACTCCTGCATTTTCTTTCTTTTTTTAAGGATTTTATGCCTATAAATTAAATGCTGAAAAACCAGCAGCGTCGACAACAGCAAAGTAATTCACACCTTTTCAAAATGTAGAAAAGAAAAATTGAAAACAGTCAAGGAAAAACTTCCATCCTTCTGCTTCTCTTTCTTCTTTACACTCTTCAGTTTCATCAAATCAATTAAAATCCATAACAATCCAAATCACTAACAATGAAAGAACAACAACAATCTCTATGGAGCCCTATTGAGAGAAGATGTCTTTTTCTCGTCCAAAAGATTTAAAAAATCCTGCTAGCCCAACTCAACTTAATAATAGGTCAAACTAGCCCAATCTAATATTTTTGTAAGAGACTTGTTAGGTTAGAACTGGGTTAGCCACGGAACTAATTTCGAAACAAAGACGTAACACTGCTCATGATGATCCAGCTAGGCCGCATGCACATGTATTGTTGCCACCTCTATTAGGATATAGGTAAATTGAAAGTAGCCTTTATTTTTCTCGTTATAAATATAAAGGCATAAATTTATATCATCGAATTGATTTATCCATTTGTTTTGCAGATGGAGAAACGCTATTGTAACTACACAGGTCCCAATGCATGTCTTACATAAATATAGAAACATTTTGGACAAGCAAACTCCTGTGCAGGTAAATTTCATTGAATAATTGATGATCATTGTTAACTTATTATAATTTTGTTGCATATCATCACTGACACTAGTACACGATTGTTCAGGTAATATAGACACCTTACTCAGATGAATTAATCAATGAATTACCTGAGTACTGTCATCGTGGAAAACACATATGGCAAACTGTATCACCCTTGATTTGTTTTTCCATAGTCGAGCTACACATGCCCGATCGAGTGTTGCGACAGTTTGGCATGAGACAAACAATCCCTGAGCCATGCAACACAAAACACGATCTTCGTGATTACGACATGAGAGGACAGATTGATAGTGATTAGCTGATGGTCTATAAGGATTATGTTGCTCAATGGGAGGAACGAAAAGAAAACTTGGCTGAGGGTGAAGCCAATCAGGGTCATGCATTGTCAATCCTCGATTATTTTGATCCGTACATGATATGGTATCGGTCAGTAACGCAAAAGTATATTACCATATGTGGAGCAACTATCAACTACTTTATGAGAACACGCATTTTGCTTATTATATTCTTAAAGTTATTTTTTATTGTCTTTTAATGTAACTTATGTAATTTTTATTTTTTTTGTTCAGGCTTCCAACTTAGCTCAAGTTCACTTGCGCAGTCAGGTTAATGATGTATCTGTTCTTAATGAGATTGACCAGATTGCAATGACTACGTTGGAAACGACGCACTTGGAGCACATGGTGAGGGTGGGAACTACAAAAGGACCATCGTCCACATTTCACCAGGGTCCCATTACCCCTACCACTCGATTTGATTCATTTTCGGATGTTCACGCGTCAACCTCACATCAAGATTGTTTCGTGTTGTTCGACACAAGTACACCTGTTGGGGTTGACCCGTCAAATATGGCATTCCAGGAGGACCTTATGCCAGTTGAAAAGGGACTGCTAGAAGCGATTACGGAGACACATGATGAGCCAGACGAGGGCGGTGCTCAAAGAGAAAATTGTATAGGAAGAGGTAGGCGGGGGCGGGGGCGAGGACTTGCACCTATGCCAGAGGCGATTACGGAGACACATGATGAGCCATCTGATCATGATCACGGTCCAGATGATGTTCATCCTCCTGTCCAACCCCCATTGCAACAATACACTAGAGCTCATTTATGTCGCATTAAGCGACGTAAATGGCCAATATGTGGCACCGATTGACGACACATTTTTTATATTTTGGTATAGGTTCTTTTATGATGTAATTTGATATGCACAAAAATATGTTATGAATCATTTTGATGTATGATTTACTGTATGTTTTAGAACATTTTGATGTTATACACTTTTTCTTATTTTTTTGTGCTTCGCATTCCTTTATTAATACAAACATATTAATTCTTAACATTTTGAGAGTGTTTTCTAAGTCGATTTAGTTCATTTTAACTACAACTTTTTGGTGGGAAGTCAAAAATTAGTCGGGGTATAAGAGTGGGTTCCACCAGTTCTAGGGGTCCCTGGGAGGATATTGGGACTCGCTCCAAGTGTTGGTCGGGAAAAAAATCAGGTGGATTGGCCCGGTTGCATCAAACGTGTTTTCTAAGTCTATTTAATTCATTTTAACTAAAACTTTCGGTTGGGGGGTCAAAAATTCGTCGGGACATGGGAGCGGGGTTCCACCAGTTCTGGGGGTCCCTAGGAGGATATTAAGACTTGCTCCAAGTGTTGTTCGGGAAAAAAACCAGGTGGATTGACCCTGGTTGCATCAAACACATTTTCTAAGTCGTTTTAGTTCATTTTAACTGAAAGTTCCGGTTAGGGGGTCAAAAACTCGTTAGGGCATGGGAGCGGGGTTCCATCAGTTCCGGGGGTCCCTGGGAGGATATTGGGACTTACTCCAAGTGGTTGTCGGGAAAAAACCCTGTGGGTTGGCTCTGGTTGCATCGAATGTGTTTTCTAAGTCTATTTAGTTCATTTTAACTAAAACTTCTGGTTAGAGGGTAAAAAATTCATCGGGTCATGGGAGCGGGATTCCATCAGTTTCGGGGGCCCCTGGGAGGATATTATGACTTGCTTCAAGTGTTGTTTGGGAAAAAAACGCTATGGATTGACCTTGGTTGCATCAAACATATTTTCTAAGTCAATTTAGTTCATTTTAACTAAAACTTCCGGTTGGGGGGTCAAAAATTAGCTAGGGCATGAGAGCGGGGTTCCATCAATTTCGGGGGTCCCTAGGAGGATATTTGTAACACCCCGTAATTTTAATTAAATACATACGTTAAAGTATGCGTATATCGAGATGTATAATATACACATTTTTGATAATACACGTATTTGATACGTATGAGCTAAATATACCCGTGTATGAAAATACATACTGGATTTAAGGGGTATCAGTAAATAAATAAAATTATTAAGTATGTAGATTGAAGTATGATTTAATGACTTAATGCATAGTATGATGTAATACATGTGTGCATATGAATACATGTGAAATAAGTGAATTGAGTTGATGATAAATGGTTTAATGAATTAAAGTGATTAATTTATGGGGTGAGTTGGTTAATTATTGAGCATGAGGGGTATTGGATCATTTTGATATAAAATATCTACTCTCTCATTTCTCATCTCAATCTATCATACGTTAACATAAAAAACAAAAAAAAAAAAGAATAGAAAATGTGTAAAAATAAAAGAAGAGAGATGAAAGGAGTTGCAAATGAAAGAGAGGAAAGAGGAACGAACAGACGAAAGAAGGAAAGAAGAAGAACGAAAGGGAGAACGCGGAATTCACGCGAAATCGGGACTTGTGGTAAGCGATTTCTACTCTATTTCTTCGTGAAATTGATCTCTAAGCAAGATGTAACAATTCTAGCAGAGTAATTTTTGTTGTGGGAGCCGTTTTACGGCGTTTTCAAAAATTGGGGTTTTGATCCAATGTGAATGAAAATCCGCTAGAAAGGTAGAAAAACGCTACCTGGATTGTCGGGACCCAAAATATGTGGTTAGATTCCATTTCATAATTTTTGGAGACTGTTTGACAATTTTAATACAATTTACATCTTTCGGATAAATAGTGAATAGTGAATAGTACTGTGAATAGTACTATAAACAGTGATTTGAAATCATAGATTCGTAGAGAACTGAATTCCGGACGTTTCGATACTAAGATCGTGATTTTTGGATATGATTTGATATTTTTAGTAGCTACCGATATGATAAATGATGATTCTCATGATAATTTATAGTTAATTTCAGTGTTTAAATTGAGAGCTTAAGGGCATGGATAAACGCTCTTGAGGAAGCAATGACGTTTATTGTTGCTCGATTTTAGAGGTTGGCTTAGAAACCCCGTGTAACCACTGTGAGTATAGTTTTCTTGATTTGGTTCTTGTATGACATTGTACGCATATAAAATGTTTGATTGTATGCATGTTATATTTATATATAATGCATTGAGTTTTATGCAGCATGCAAACTGATTTTAGCAATTGGAGTTTGTAATGATGTCATTTCGTTAGGAATTAGACCCGAATGAGGTTTTGCGAGTCCTCATTGTCAGTAGGTTTATCCTAACAAGGGTTGCGATCCTTGAAATGACTGTGAATTGGCTAATGAGAGGTTGTGCCTACCTTGTAACGGCCATACAAGGGTTAGACCCGCTCTCTTGCCTTGCGGATGAGGGAGATCGTGTATTGTGTTATTGAAAACTCATGCAATTTATGATGTTGACATGTATAATATATTCGTTGAATGATGCATGTGTTGAATAAGTGTTTGAAATGATTTTAAATGTCATATTTCTCTAAATGTATATAATTGTCATCTCAAGAACTATATTCACTGAGCTGTTGTTTGCTCACCCCACTACCTCCAATATTTCAGGTATTGAGTCGAAGGGAAAAGGAAAAATCCGTGAGTGATAATCACGTGAGCCTTCGTCTGGTATGTGTATGTATGCTTGGAGGAAATATATTATATTTTTGTTATTTTGATATGTATAATTAGCACACACTATATATATGTAATATCACCTAGATGGGTTGTGTGGTAATATTATATGATGAAATGAGATGATCATAGATATTTATCAAGTGAGAATTTAATTTGTGGAATGAATGGAATGCTTATAGAGATCTATATTTGATTTGATTTGTGGTATATTAAAAAAAAAATTGCTGTAACTTTTGTGAATTATTGTGATACTATGTGAAGGCTGACAGTGTATTGTATACTGTATATGAGTATGTACAGTGTATAGTACACTGTGCCGGTCATGACGTCAGCCTACGTCAGGGGCGTCGTGATAATATTGAGACTTACTCCAAGTAGTCGTCAGGAAAAAACCCAGATGGATTGGCCCTGGTTGCATCGAACGTGTTTTTTAAGTCTATTTAGTTCATTTTAACTAAAACTTTCGATTATAGGGTCAAAAATTCGTCGGGGCATGGGAGCGGGATTCCATTGGTTCCGGGGGTCCCTGGGAGGATATTAGGACTTGCTCCAAGTGTTGTTCGGGAAAAAAACCCAGTGGATTGACCTCAATTGCATCAAACATATTTTCTAAGTCGATTTAGTTCATTTTAACTAAAACTTCCGGTTGGGGGGTCAAAAATTTGGCAGGGCATGAGAGCGGGGTTCTATCGGTTTCAGTGGTCTCTGGGAGGATATTGGGACTTGCTCTAAGTGGTCGTCGGGAAAAAAAATCTGGTGGATTGGCCCGGTTGCTTTGAACTTGTTATCTAAGTCTATTTAGTTAATTTTAACTAAAACTTTCGATTAGGGGGTAGAAAATTCGTGGGGCCATGGGAGTGGGGTTTCATCGGTTCCGGGGGTCCCTGAGAGGATATTGAGACTCGCTCCAAGTGTTGGTTGAGAAAAAAAACTCGTTGGATCGGCCTCGATTGCATCAAACACATTTTCTAAGTCTATTTAGTTCATTTTAACTAAAACTTTCGGTTGGGGTGACCAAAAATTAGTCGGGGAATAGGAGCGGGGTTTTACTAGTTCTGGGGGTCTTTGGAGGATATTGAGACTCGCTCCAAGTGTTGGTCGAGAAAAAAACTGGTGGATTGGCCCCAGTTACATCAAACGCATTTTCTAAGTCTATTTAGTTTATTTTAACTAAAATTTCAGTTGGGGGGTAAAAAATGTGCCGGGACATGGTAGCGGGGTTCTACCAGTTCCGTGAGTCCCTGGGAGATTATTGAGATTTGCTCCAAATGTTGGTTGGGAGATTTTTGTAGCCTATTTACTGTTGAAAGTTAAGTATTGGCGTCTTTACCTTTTAAAATTTGATATTCTTGACATAATTTTAATTAATGAGGTTAATCATCTCAAAAACCCGAGTGGCTAATCCAAATCTATCGTTCCTTCAAAAAAACAAAAAAACCCAAATCCATCGTTCTGAGTCTTCAGACCATCCCAAAAGTCGTGCGCCCGTCACAAACTCGAGTCAGATCAGTGTTTTCTTGCAACGGAAGAAAGAGGAGCATTAACTAGCCCGAACAAATACTCCCGTAGCAGAATTATCAGAGAGCAACTACCTCCATCGTTTACGTTAACAGAGTGCGAGATGCATCTGTTTAATGCTTGGCTTCCTCCACCAGTAGCAGAAGAAACGAAGAGAGAAAAGGAATCGTTCGCTTTCGTCTTAAAGGCGGTAAAGGATTCATGGAGATCGGATGATCCAGAATCTGTTTATGCCACTCTCAAATGGATCTCAGTTATTGACCTGTAAGTCTAATTCATACTTTATCTGTTAATTATGTTTTCAATCGAGAAATCATCTTGAATTACGTGCTTATTATTATTATTATTTTTTCCCTGGTTCAAGCTTGTTTTTGGCATTTGATCCATGGTTCTTTCGTTTCGGTTCACCACTTCTTCTTTTTTTCCTCAATTTTTTTTTTCAAAGTCTCTTTAGAGTGCCTGGAACGGTGGTTGAAAGTCGACTGTAAAATTGCAGGTGATCTTGATGCAGAAAATATTGAGAGTTTAGCTAAGACAGTGATACTAAACGAATTGTTCGGATTTGTTGCCTGTAGCTTCAACTGTTATTTAGATGATGAATGGATAAATTTCTAGAAAAGTGAGAATTTCCTCATGGTTCTCAAATGGTGTTGGGAAAAAAAAAGGTTTAATCTTCTAGATCTGAAACAAATTAGTCATATCAACTAAGCACAGTTCAGTGGAACCATATGAATGTGGAATAGTTGTGGAGTGATCTTTGGTCACATTGAGCTATCATCAAAGATTCATCCTAAATTGGTGTCTTATTACACTAGTTACACTAGTTATGTAGGATAGTTTCTTGCGTGGTTGATAGATTTAGTTGGCAAATTAAGCCATTTCTTCTATAGAAGGATCCCCGTATTTGTATTTCTTCACTGCTGAAGCACCTGGAGTGAGGCCGTTAGTTTATTAACTGAGTTTGGAGTGAATGTGACGGTTTAGATGCCAAAGTAGAATTACTTGAATAAGAGGAGATATATAATATATTGTATTGCACGATTCCAAAGGCAGTTTTGATGATGTAAATCTTGAAGCTAGTTTATTGGCCTCGTTTGGGAGCGCGGTATACATTGCGTTGCGTCAAAAATTTTGCTAAATGCAACTTTTTCACCGTTTGGCTACTTGGCGTTTGCGGTTGAAACACAGTAGAATCGTGTTTTGGAGACGCTGCACCCTAGGTGCTTTTGCGTTTCACATATTGCGTTGGAATGTAAATTCCCACTTTGACCTAATCCTTCTTTCAAAATTCCATGAATGACCTTACTGCAATGATTATTTGCTATTGTTTATGACATCAGCAAATGCAGAATAATGTTTTTAAGAGCAAGTGAATTATTGTGGTTTGTATAAATTATATTATAATATAATATATGATATATTTATAAGTTAATCTTATGTATTATTATAAAATATTTATATCATAGTACATATAATATAATTTAACAAAATTAATATTGATTATATATAAGTAAAAAGGGTAAAATTGTCATTTTAAGCAAAAAATCACTTATGAAATATTTTGAGTGTGTTTGGTACAACTTTTTGCAAAAGTGTCTTTTTAAGAAAACACTTTTCCTAGAAGTCCTTCTCAGAAAAGCACTTTTGGAAAAACTCTCCCAAATGGGGCCATTGTCTAATGTTTGTAACTCTCTTTTTACCTAATTGACAAATACGAGCTAATGTGGTATGTAGAAGGGGACGATTCATTCTTTATCTTTTCTTGTATTCATCCATGATCATGAACTCCATTTCTGATGTGTCTAATATATTCGAGTCCTTTTTATTACGTGACGATAATTTTATTATGGACGAAAAGGAAGCAAGTAAAATCACTAATAAACGAAAGACTTGAAGATAAAGCAAATAATTTGTTGGTCTATATCTTTTTATACCCATGTCAATGTCCAAAGCTTCGTCTTGTAATTTTGTAACACAAAAACGTTCTTTTGGATCTAATCTATGCATACAAAATTGTCTTTTGTACACAAGAAGATTATTTAATGGGGCTCTCCTTGTCATTTTATGTTCTTCCATTTTTATTTTTCCAAATCTAGGTTCTATGAGATAAGGATCATAATTGCAAACTATGGCTCTCATAAAGCTAAAGATTGCACGGTAGCAAGCATAATTATATCAGTCCAAAAGGTTTATTACCACACTGCTCATGCCATCTAGTAGAGCTTCCTCTCTTTTCTATTGATAGATGTGTTGCATAATTAAATGAAAAGATAAAATGTTATTTGCTTTTTAACTATTAAATGTTTGTTTCATTGACTTGTACGTATCAAGGATGAAAATACAAGGATTAGCTCCATAAAATATGGTTTTGGTGTAATTATGTCTCAAGATAAATCCCAATAACCAGAAATAAGCATCGGTCTTTGAAGCTAATGTACAAAGTGCAAAAAAATTGACATAACTCACCATTTTTTTGTCAAATTTTGTTGATGTCCAACTTGGTAAAATAAGCAGTGCATGTAATTTTGAAAATGCTAAAATTCAAAGAGAAATTAACAAAATTAAATACTAGTATGTAAAATTTGGCTCTTTAAAAGTGCTAAAATAAGAAAATGCAAAAACTGGATGAAATTTGACAAAGAAACCACTATTTTTTATTTCATCAACAAAAAACAAAAGGTCACTAATAGTCATGCATCATTTTTATTTGATCAACCAATATAATTTAAAAACAAATAGTCTAGAAAGCTAGAAAATTATGCAGTTTTATGGATTATGCCAACTATGGAAGAAAAACGAAGGAAAGAAGAAAAAAAAACCTCAAAAAAAGAAAGAAATTTAAAAGAAAGAAAAAAACTTGAAAGACCTCCCAGCCATTATTTGTGATTTAAATAACTCAAATAACAAGATCAAAAAATAATACAGTTTAATAATAAGCTAAAGAATTAAGCAAAGTAGAATGCCATGCTAGCTAGTTATATAGTTTGGCAGCAAGCTACCTCAAAATTGAAAATTAAAATGATGAAAAAAGATCAAGACCAGAAACCATTAAGTCAAATTTCATCGTCAACTCAACTCAATTAACAAGATCAATTTTGTTAGAACATTTATGGCTGTTTGTTTGTATTAAAAGTGTCTTTTTATATTTGTTTTTAGCATATATTACAATAAATTTATATATTTTAGCATCTATGCAATTTTTCAAAAAAGAATCTCTATTAGGAATTTTTTTTATAAAAATTCCCTGTGGAAAATTAAACTACCCGAATTAATTCTTATTGTTAAGTGATTAAAGTTTAGGGTGAAATTGAATTTTTGATCCTTGGTGAAATGTTAGTTGCAAGATTGATCCTTAAACACAATAAATATGAAACTAGGAGATTTTCGCATGGCTCATGATATAGAGTCATGCACACATTTGTGGAGAGGGATTCAAAAACATATAAAGACTTAATTAGCCTTTAACCTTGAAATTTCATGAATCGAATATTCAAATTTCCTATAAACTTTAACCCTTTAAAACTCAATATTAATTCATGTAGTTCAATTAGACATGGAGAATTTTTGCGAGAACTCAACATCTTAGTGAAGTATAAAGAAATTGATTTAATTGTTGGGAGATCTATATTTCTTTCTTGATATGATAAAAAAACAAAAGTATATACTGAAAACTCATTAAATAGGAAATAACACTGTTTATAGTAAGATTTCCAATCTCTATAACACTTAACTTATACTATGTGAGTAATGAACTATTTTATGACTAATATTATTGACATGTATACATGAGATTTATGGATTGCTTACATAGTTTATATTTTACAAGCTCTTTTCTTTTTAAATTAGAATTTTGCAAATCCTTACTTGTCCTTTAGCGATTCTTTACTTTCTATATATTGCAAATAAAATTGTAGTTCAATCTTGTATATTTTAATTTTTAAGAACACCTCCTTACAAAAGTTGAAGTTAAAATTTACTTTTGTTACTTTGTGTTTGGAAAGTTTTTTGAATTTTTACCTAACTTTGATGAATTTTTTTTTTATAACATTTCATTTATATTTAATTTGTATGTTGATGATACAAAAAAATGAAAAAAATTGACGAAAATTTGGAGAAGTGAGGAGAATTTTCATTCCATAAATTTCAGTTGACAAGGACAATTGTGGTATTGCTAGAGATGTCATCAATATTCACTCATCGTTGATCATTTGCTGTGGTAATGGTTGCCACCTTCAATTGAAATAATGGTGGAACAAAGTGTGATGGATTGACACTAATTTGGTTGAAGAAGAGAAAATAGAAAGAGGAATGAGAAAATGTAGTTAGTTGACTTGAATTGGAATCTATAAATCCCTTTATATGGAGAGGGACAAAAACAACTCTTTTTCACTTTCTTGATGTGAAACTAACTAAACTTTGATACCTTCTATTTAATGCCAAGGCCATATTAAGACATATATTTTGGGAGCTTACATAGAATATGTTTTGGCGCTTACAAGGTTTTATTTTGTTTTTGTTTTTTTTTAATTTTATAAATTTGTAACTGTTTTGTGGTAATTTGATATCATTGTAAATGTTAAAAATTAAGATGACAACTGTTGGATGAGCCTTATTTTTCTGTGTTTAATTATTGGGTAGTCACTAGCACCATTTGGCTGTCAGAGGAAAGAATGTTAAGTTGAATGAGTGCAACATTAGCATAATTGATATTAGACTCATTTGAGGGAATCAAGGACTATGGCCAATAAGATAAATTGAAAAAGTTGATTGTGATAGTTTGAGCATGCAAAATGAAGATCAATTATGAAGTGGAAATGATTACATAAGTGCAAGGGATTTGAGATGAATGATGAAATTGAAAGGATAAGTATTTGTTGAAAAAGATTTAAGATGCATGCCATAACTGGAAAAATCTTGGATAAAGTTGAATTCTAGCATTTGGATAATGATTAGATGACCACGATGATGAGTGGCGTGTTGTTTTTCTTATTTTTAGCATGCCTGGATGTGCTAACGAGCAGCATGGACCACCTAGGGAGCTATTGCCACTCGATGAAAAGTTTGGATGTCTCTTAGTTGGCACTTGTTCTGCTACCTGGCATTGGCTTCAAAAGATCTTTAACCATCTTTTCCTGGTCCTTCTCCCTTGCAAGTGAAATGGATCTGGTTAGTATTTGTCACCAATATTCTTATATATGGATGTTTTCTCTTTTCAGTTTCATCAAGGCTAAAAGTGACATTTCTTTGGAAGATGTGGAGGCATTTGCGGAATTTGGTTTAAAATTGTTTCACTCATCACAAAAAAGACTTTATGCCCAGGTACAATGTATGACTTATTTAACAACTTTGTTAGTACATTCATGATGTACTTTTTTTTGATGTATTTATACATGCATGGTGCAGTCATCATTCTTTTACTTATTGAAAATCTTATTTGTGATGATTAGGTTAGATGGGGGAACATTTTGTTAAGGCTACTCAACAAATATGGAAAGAAATTGTCCTTGAAAGTTCAGTGGCGACCGTTATATGAAATTTTGTTGGATACTCACTTTTCCAGGTGACATTTCATTCTAACTTCCAATATACTGCTTCAAAATATTGAATGCTTTAGCATGGACTCCAATTTTAAGACGGGGGCTATCTATTTTGATTCCACCTATTTTGCAATATATGTATAAATCAATCATATTACCATATTTATTGTATATCTTGAAAGTTTTTTTGGGAGGTGATCATATACACCTTTACTTACCTGTTTCTATGTGACAATATTCATTGTTAAGTCTCTTGGCTGCTGTATAAGCTTAATTGGTATTTGTTTGTGCAACATTATCACGTTCCTCATATGAATAATAGTGGAATTCTTTTTTCAAAAAGGTTCTTTTAGTTTAGATAGAAATATTACTTATAGAAAGGTGGGTCTTTGCACAATGGGTGAATAATTAAGATTTAAGGGTGAGTGTAGGTTCAAATCTAGAAATAGCCTCTCTAATTTGGAGGTAAGGTTGCCGACACTTGCCCTTCCTCATAATGGTAGAAGCCTTGTGCTATATTGATCAAGCCCTTTATAAAAATGTTGCGAATGGTTCTCATTAGAAATATCTGGATAGGTGCAATTGTGCAAATTAATCATCTAAGACGGTGAATGAATGGTGATAGAGAGTGAGAACAGGAGTGAGCAGGCAATATGCCAAATAACAATCAAACGGTGATCTTTGCGAGGGAATCTGGTGAGTTCAATCCTTCCAAACTGCCTTTAAAGTGGTTTGTGGTTAGACTAAGTAGTGATGGTGTGGAGGTGGTGGTTGAGGAGGCTACATGACTGAAGGTCTTCTTTGTCAACTTGGATTTGAGCTATGCTTCATGGTTACACAGAACTGTAAAGAGTGCTTTGCCTGCAATGAGTAAGAACTATGTAGTGTTGATGGAAACATATACGAATCATAAAGGAGAAGCTTCATCTAGTTATCAAAAGTCGAAAATGGTTGGTAGAGGGTGGTGTTTGTCTTGGAAAAAGAGAAAAACAGAGGATGATGAAGCCTTAAAGTTTGTTCGCAACAATTTTGGACAGAGGACAACGACCAAACAAAGAGGCTAGCAGGACCAAAGCGTTCTTCTTAGCCAAGGAAGGAGTCAACGTGGAAGTGGCGGAGATGTTTGGCAATGTGCTTTCAAACAAAGTAGAAATGAAGAGATAAGATCTTCAGCAAGATCAGGCAATTGTTTGGAGGCGTCCTTGAAATTGATGCAAACAACAACTAGTTTGTTTTATGAGATGGGGAAACTAATTCACAGCAAACATAATTTTCACATTCTCAACAATTTAATTGGATCAATTAAAACTATTAAATTTAGAATATAATTTTTTTTCACAATGTATATATAATTCCACTGTTATTAGTGATCAATAATAGAACAAGTTCTTCATATTCATAGAGATAGTGGACATAATTCATATGGATATAGTAAATCTTGCTTAGGTTGCTTTAATAGTAGTTTTTGCATTTTTCCTTTCACTTGTAGTATGGGGAAGAAGTGGACGTTAAAGAAAATTTTAGGGATTTTAAACACCTCTTTGTTTCCAAGTTTTTATAACTTGTCCTCTTACCATAATGGGCTAGTTGTTTCTTTCTTGGATCCTCTAGGGTGAGTGTAGGGGGAGGGCTTAATTGGAACCTTCATTTTTCTGGGAATCTTATTGGAGGGAGGTGAGCAACTTGGACTTATTGTTGGCTTGTTTTTGAGAGTTTCTCATTGTCAAAAGGGGAGGACAAAGAAGTGGGGATCATCGATCCTAGCCAAACCTTCACCACAAAGTCCTTTTTCAACCCCTCATCAATCATCTTGATAGATATCTCTTCGAGTCTTCCAAATGATGCTTAGGACTCTATTTTTCAATTTAAAATTTTCAAGTCAATTTTTTTTTTAATGTAAATTTATTTTCCAAAATAAATTTATGATTATGTTTTGTGGATTATTATGACATATTAAGAACTAACTTTATTTCATTTGAGATAAATCGAAGCCTTTTTCTCTTAAAGGGGCCAATCTGGTCTTCGGAAAGGCCCCCTACTTAGGGGTGGCAATTTGGCCCAAGGCCCATGGGCCTCACCCGACCCGCTATAAATGGCCCGATCTAAACCAGGGCCTGACTATTATATGGGCAGGCCCGGCCCGCTAACCCAGTCCAAAGGCCTAGCTTGAAGGCCTGATCTTAGGCCCGATTACGCATACACATATATATATATTTTATATTTATTATAAAATAAATACATGTGTACGTGTAATATACTCTTAATTACAAATGTACACATACACATTGACATATATATATATTATTGTTATTATTATTATTATTATATATGTGTGTGTGTGTATGTGTAATTTAGAGTATATAAAATGAAAAAAACAAAACGTAATTAAGATTGTGTTATATAATTAAAGCATGTATAGTATATATAATACATCCTACATACATTGTGTCAAAAAAAGTACTACACACACACACACACATAAAAGAGTTCACAAAATGATAAAAAACATAATCAAGTGTGTTATTAGTTATTACAATTAAGAGTATATAAAGTGTGTGTAATATATATTTAATTAAGTCAAGAGTGTTATATAATTAAGGGTATATATTTGTATTATATATACATTATTAAGAGTATGTTCAATTAAGTATATAATACGAAAAAAGAGTACATATAATTAACTAAGATATATATATATATATATATATATATATATATATATATATATATATATATATACAATTTATATTATATTGTATCATTTTTATTTTGCTGCATTTCAACTTTATTAAGTATACTCTCTAAAAAAAAGAAAACTTTACCAAGTATGCTTTCTTAAGTATACTCTCTAAAAGTATGTAGGGCTAGATATAAATATATAATGAATTTAACTAAATTATAATAACATGAGTTGGGCTATAATTATGAAAGAAAGACATTATCCAACTACATATATGTATATATTTAATTAAGTCAAGAGTGTTATATAATTAAGGGTATATATTTGTATTATATATACATTATTAAGAGTATGTTCAATTAAGTATATAATACGAAAAAAAAGTACATATAATCAACTAAGATATTATATATATACAGTTTATATTATATTATATCCTTTTGCGGCATTTCAACTTTATTGAGTGTACTCTAAAAAAAAAAAAAAAAACTTTAACAAGTATGCTTTATTAAGTATACTTTCTAAAAGTATGTAGAGCTAGATATAAATATATAATGAATTTAACTAAATTATAATAACATGGGTTGGACTACAATTATGAAAGAAAGACATTATCCAACTATATATATAAACTCACTCATTTTAATGATTAGAATGAATCAACATATATTTAAGATAAATTAAATAAAACAAATAATCCACATACATAGTCTATTTCTTAATTAGAGTATATATAGTATATAATTAGAGTATATGATGACAAAAATAAAACATAATTAAGATTCAAGAGAATATATAATTAGAGAATATATTATACATACACACACACACAAATATATAATTATATATATTATAATTAAGAGTTTACAAAATGAAAGAAAAAAACATAATCAAGAGTGTTAGTACAATTAAGAGTATATAAAGTGTGTAATAAGGAAAACACAATAGTCAAGAGTGTTATATACTTATATAATTAAGGGTATATATTTGTATTGTATATACATAATTAAAAGTATGTTCAATTAAGTATATAATACGAAAAAAAGTACATATAATATATGTATACAGTTTATATTATATTATATTATATTGTATTCTTTTTATTCTGCAGCATTTCAACTTTATTAAGTATACTCTCTAAGATTTTGTAGGGTTAGATTTAAATATATAATGAATTTAACTAAATTATAATAACATGGGTGGAGCTAAAATTATGAAAGAAAGACATTATCCAACTACATATATAAACTCACTCATTTTAATGATTAGAATGAATCAACACATATTTTAGATAAATTAAATAAATGTGATATATACATAGGAAAATTATTTGCCATCAAATAATCATTTGTATGTTTTATTTAATTATTGAACTAAAATTTTATATTATATTGTAATTAATCTAACATTAAAATATGTATTTGGCATTGGTGGTCCAAAGGCCTGATTTTAAGGCCCGGTCCATATATTTTTTGGGTTTGGCTTAGGCCAAGGTTTTTTAATGTCAACCTGGCCCGACTCGATTATTCCTAGGCTCGGCAGACCGAGCCGAATGGCCCGAATTGCCACCCCTACCCCTACTAGCAATACTTTTTTTAATTTACTAAAAAATGTATAACTTACCCATCAATTTAAATACTTTTGACAAATTATTCTAAGTCATCTTGTATGAACTAAAAAAAGGTAAGAAGTGACAAAGGCCTAACAATTTTATGTTGTATTCGCTAATTTTCTGTTGTTGAGCAAATGGTCTAAAACTTGATGTTTGGAAAGCTTAACATATGATCTGATCAATTAGTTCTTCATGATGTTAATGGCCTCTAAGATAAATAATATATTATAAGAGGAATCATTTGAGTTCTGCATGCATATACAATACCAGTTCAAATTTCAACTTAATTTAGATGTTTCTTGATTTATCAGTGACACTAGTAAATTTTTTTAGATTTTTCATATTTTTACTTCATTTTTTATTTACTTTTTAAAAGAAATGTGAGGCTTACACCTCATATCACCTCGAGGCAAACACCTTGCCTCACAATGGCAAACCACCTTGATTACGCCTCACAGTTTTTTTAACGTTGGAAGATATCAAAGGTTAGTGGGAAAATTAATTTCTCTGTTTGTAGCTAGATCAAATACGTTTTGTATTGTTAGAGTTGATGGCCATTTCATGCATGCACCAATAACATCCGATCAAGCAAGCAGGAGAACGTTATCCTCTCATCGTCCTGCCTGCTCCATGCTCTATGGCTTGATAATGAGTTGGTTGAATGCTAGAGTTTGAAAGTTGAAAGCCTCTATAGATGTAGGGCAATAAGATCAATTTGAGAAAAATCTCTTGAGGATATTCATCGTAGCTTTATTGGTGGAAATATAACTACATGGAGAACTGATGAAAGAATCTGTAGCAGTTAGATTTTAGTGGTAAAGTGGAATTTAGAGAAATGGCTCTAAAATAAAGCGACCTCAAGTTTTGTTTATAATCTAGTTCAACACGGCCAGACTACATATATTGAAGTGGATTGGCATTTTATAAGAGAGAAACTACAGTTTAGGATGATTGGTTTGCATATGTGAGGGCCAAAGATCAAGCAGCAAATATTCTTACCAAAGATTTAAACAAGTCACAATTTTCTGTAACTGTCCATTTTTTTATGATTGTATTCATTGAGGATAAGAGTTTGGATTCCTCGTGCAACATTCTTGAAGGGTATCCATTTGCTTAATCTTATAAAGGTGTATATTTCTAATTCCCACCAGCCACATATATAATTAAGGAGGCGATAATCAGATGGTCCAAAAGAGCTTTTTAATCCATTTTAGTCTTTTCTCTCTTTCAGTTCTTCCTATATGCCTTACAAGGCCAATAGCAGGCACAAAAAACAGAGAACATATACAATTTCTTAATCTAATGACATGCTATGAAATCCATGTTAGCTTTTTTATATTTTTTTCCCCTTTATTTGATTTTAAATTCCGATTTTATAAAGCTTTAAATCTTCATGATGAAGTGTGTATTGCTCAGAAATACAGGTCCAGAGGGGTGGCGATTGAGACAACGGCATTTCGAGACTTTAACTTCCCTTATTCGATCTTGCAGAAAGTTCTTCCCATCAGGGTCTGCATCTGAAATATGGTCAGAGTTCAGGTACTCATATAAACTCTGTCTAATAAAAGTTTTCCTTGTAGGCATGAATGTGACAATTCAAGCATGGTATTGGGGTGGGGTTTTCTGATTCCCACTCTTTTATTCTTGATCCTACGAGCTCCAACACCTCTCCCTTAGTGGTTGGGGATTAGCAGATTTGATAGAATTCAAACTATATGGTACACATATTTCATGGCCAAATTATTTATTTCACAAATAGAAGGTTTAAGCCAACAAACTCGCATGACTATAGTGTATAAGGTACATTTGCAGCTAGCATTGAAATGCCATGTGATTTCATGGTCAATGTATCCGTGTAATGAATAGAAAGTTTAAGATTTAAGCCCTTTTTTTTGGGATGTATACTCACATACACAGTTCTATTTGCTCTTAGTACTCAAAGCATTTAGGGTCCGTATGGTATCCATTTTTAAAATGATTTAAAAAAAAAGTTTTTAAAAAGTTGTTTTTAGAGTTTATTTTTGGAAAACAAGGAAAATAACTTTTTATTGTATTCTTGTTTTCTTCACAAATTTTAAAGTCAAATTTAAAAATGGTTTTTAAATCCTATGCCAAACAGGGCGTTAATTTTCAGCTTGGATTAGAGAGGTAATTTAAATGTCGACTTAGCCTTAGATAGCTGAGTGGAGGAAACAAATTCATGCAACAGACCTCATGTAGTTGGGAAGAGGCTTAGTTGAGTGAGTTGAGTTGTATTAGAGATGATTATACATATTTCCGTTAAGGAGTTGTCAAAATTACTCTCATCCGGAAGAAAGGGTCTTCTAGTGGTAGGTCAAACTGCTCTCTTAGATTCCTATTGTGAAGAATATCAACATGGTGGTAGGACGAATTCAAACCACTTTGGTTATTGGATGCAGTCTGAGATTTGATCTTCCCCTACTCTATATCATTAATTTATTATTAGCCCGTTGTTTCAGACAAGGGGCCCTGGTTGGGTTATTATCTTGGAACCTAAATTCAGTCCGACCTCTGTGTATAAATGTAAAAGCCATTCTTTTGCAATCTGAGATTTGATCTTCTCCCCTATCATTAATTTATTATTGACTGGTAATTTTACATAGGGAACCTCGATCCAATCCAGTATCTATGTATAAATTTAGGAGCCATTCTTTTGGCATTAGCAAGAGTTGACTGAATCCTATTAACCTTCTAACTTAATGCGGCTTTAATCCATCCTTGTTTAATAGTACAACTTAGAGAAAATTAATGATAAGAAAGATGCATATACACACACACAAGAAAAAAGAATGAGAAAAGAAAAAGAACATTTTGCTTTTGTGGTGTGTGTACCAATGTACCTTTAAACATTGCTGATCATCCTTATTTCTTGATGATGTTTTGTTGATGTCATCTCTTGGAATTTCAATTTCTCTTTTTTGTTTCCTTTTTTTTTTCTTATGTTCTTTTTCTTTCTTCAATTCATTCTCCAAGTTTGATGTTGTGATACATGCATGGGAGTTCCAATCTTAAAATTAATCTTTGTTTTTTTAGATAATATGCCCCACACCATTCATTACTTCCTTGGTTTGCATCATTTTGATTGAACATAAATTCACAGACCCTTGTTGGAAAATCCATGGCACAACTCATCCTTCGAAGGTTCTGGATTTTTGCGGTTGTTTCTTCCCACCAACTTTGACAACAGGGACTTCTTTTCTGAGTAAGGATATCATACTTACCCTTGCATTTAATTGTTTCTCTATGGCGTTTGATATGAATTAATTTGGTTTGACTGACATTCTTATTCTTCCATTGGCAGTAACTGGATTAAACAATGCATAGATAAATGGAATTCAATTCCTAATTGCCAGTTTTGGGATAGCCAGTGGGCTGCTGTTATTGCTCGTTGTGTAAAGAACTACAATTTTATTGACTGGGACTATTTTCTACCATTGCTTTTTACTCGATTCCTAAATATGTTTGAAGTGAGTGCAAAAATTTATAGGAACTTAATAGTTTTTGCCATTCTTAGATGTAGTAATAACAATGTCTAGAATACTGTTGGATCTACAGTCCGACAGTGTCTTTGAGACAACTGTCCTTCAAATTTCCATCAAACATTTTTTCTTAAATCATAATGGGATACAATGTTATCCCATGTTTTTATTCATTAATGCAGGTACCTATAGCAAATGGCAATGGTTCTTACCCATTCTCTGTGGATGTTCCACGAAATATTAGGTTCTTATTTTCCAACAAAGTTGTTGTACCATCAAAGGCCATTGCCAAATCAGTTGTAAGCAAATGCATGTTTTGTCTCTTTAATTGTTTTTTTATCTTCTTTTTTCTTTTTTTTAGTTTTTTTTTGAAGATTGGAGAAGCTTTGATTTCTGTTTTTGTTTTATCGATTAACAGGTGTATTTGCTAAAGCCTGGAAGTTCAACACAAGAATACTTTGAGAAATTGGTCAACCTTTTAGAACAGTTTGTTTTCAGACATTTCAATGCCCATTTTCTTGTTTCTTAATGCATTTGATTGTTAGACAATTCCATTTTCCTTTATCAATTGTTGCCTTGATTCTTGTAGATACTATCATCCTTCTAATGGGGGTCGATGGACTTACTCATTAGAACGTTTCTTGCGATACTTAGTAATTACCTTCCAAAAACGCCTTCAACATGAGCAACAGTAAGAATCTTATTATTATAATCTTTGATTATAAAAGGGCAGCCTGGTGCATGAAGCTCCTGCCTTTGCAGGATCCCAGGGAAGGGTCAGACCACTTTTGGGTCTATTGTACGCATCCTTACCCTGCATTGCTGGAGGGTGTTTCCACGACTCAAACTCGTGACCACCTGGTCACGCAGCAACAACTTTTGCTGTTGCACCAAGGCTCCCCTTCTCATCTTTGACTATCCTAAATTTATATTTGTATGTGTGCATTTCCTAACTTAAGCTATTTGGTACAGAAGCACAAATGATAATGGATTGGCTTTGACCTTTCTAGGAAGATCAGAAAGAGCTTCTTTTGTCAAAGTTGTATTGAAGTTGATTGATCGTGGTCAATATAGCAAAAATGAATCTCTTGCTGAGACTGTTGCGGCTGCAACTTCCATTTTGTCATATGTTGAGCCTTCGATAGTGCTCCCGTTTATAGCTTCTCGTTTCCATATGGCCTTGGAGACGGTAATACCATCTTCAATATTTATTTATTTTTTGTGCCAAGTCATTGTTAATTTCTATTGTGTGCTACCTTGGGTAAAATTTATGATCGTCATCACTCATTGGACACGTACATTGTGATTTTGCTAGCTTTTCTTAAAAGGAACCAATAATTGGCAGTCATAGAACAATAATGGGTTTAATTTTTTTTTTCTTCTAAATGTAGTCAATATTCTTTGACCAGTTCTTCTTCACCTGTTTTTGTGTCTACTCAGATGACGGCTACTCACCAATTGACGACAGCTGTCACATCAGTAGCATTTGCTGGCCGGGCACTCTTTCTTGCATCATTTTTGTCTTCATTTAAAACGGATGCTGTTGGAAGTACTGATGAATTTATTGATCTTCTGATGATTTCATTGTCCAATGCATTACTTGGAATGGATGCCAATGATCCTCCCAAGACCTTGGCAACCATGCAGTTTATTGGTTCCGTATTCTCCAACGTAAACACTGAATTGATCTAGCATCTTGGCATGTATGATTGTATATGCTAATCCAATGTAGAAAATGGTTCTTTTTCATATTATTATTGTTCTTAATATTGCAGATCGCTTCACTAGAGGACGACAAAGGTGGATCCTCTTTAATGCCATCCATCAGCTTTTCTGAATGGCTTGATGAGTTCTTATGTCGCCTATTTACTTTACTTCAGCATTTGGAACCTAGCAATATTCTGTAAGTTATGAGTGCAATCATTCTTTTCTTTCATCCACTTGCATCTCCGTAGTTCTCTTATAACAGTTTTGCCCTGTGTCCACATGTGAGTTACTAATGGCATTTATATTGCACTCCAGAAATGAAGGGCTCCATACATCAGCAACAGCAGGAACTTTCCTCGTTGAAGATGGTCCTTATTTTTTCTGCATGCTGGAAATCTTACTAGGAAAACTGTCCAAAGCTTTGTTTAGTCAGGTATTTTAAGTTTTAATACTTGCATTATGGTTTTTAGTGATATTTATAGTTTTCAAGCTTGATTTTGCGAAAGCTTATGGGCTACAGGGAAGAAAGGGGCTGTTTCAAACTTTATTTTGTAAAAAAGCTTATGATATGGTTGACCGGGGTTTCCTTGACTATGTTCAAAAGGAAAAGGGGTTTGGTGAAAGATGGTGAAAGTGGATTAAAGGCTATTTGAGGTCAGTGTCATACTCAATATTCATTATGGTAGACCAAGGGGTAAAATTAAAGGGGAAAGGGGATTGAGACAAGGTGATCAACTTTCTCCCTTTCTGTTTACTTTAGTGGTGGATGTTTTTGGAAGGATGCTAAACAGGGCAAAGGAAGAGAATATGATCAAAGGCTTTGTTGTGGGAGGGGAGAATATTGAAATATCTCATCTTCAATTTGTTGATGACACCATGATTTTTGTGGAGGGGAATAGGGAGTGTATTTATAACATCTCAATGCTTATTAAATGCTATTGCTGGATGTTTGGGATGGTGATCAGTACGACCAAGAGTCAATGTTGGACAGGAATGGGTGAGTGAGACGGCTTGCCAAGTTGGGGGATAACCCATCTAACGAGTGTTTTGGGAACGAGTGGTCTCTAAGGTGTCAAGGAAGCTTAATGGATGGAAAAGAAGTTTCCTATCTAAAGGGGATAGACTTACATTAATCAGATTAGTCTTGGAGGGATTGCCTACTTATTTTCTCTTTGTATTCCGTGTACCAAGGTCGATAGCGGCAGTATTGGAAAAGATGATTTGGGACTTTTTGTGGAGGGTGAGGAGAAGGAGAAGGGCTCCCATCTAGTGTCCTGGAATGTTGTGCAACGGAAAGTCTAGCAAGGTGGGTTGGCTATTGGGAACATTTCTGCAAGGAATAAAGCCTTGGTTGGTAAGTGATTGTGGAGATTTCCTATATAGCAAGGCCAACTGTGGGGTAGGGTGATCTGAAGCAAACATGGATTACAGTCTTGCCAATAGATCAATTGGTAGGAGTCCCCGGAAATTCATTGTTTCTATCCAATCTATCTTTCTCCCTTTGATTAGGTTCAAACTTGGGAAAGGGGATATGATTCGTTTCTGGGAGGATGTGTGGTGCGGTACCTCAACCTTTCATTAGCTCTACCCAAACCTCTATTGATTATCATCTCTTCACAACAAACCTGTTCTTGAGTTTGCTAGAACGTGAGTGATGGGGAGAGGGTTTTAACATTATGGGATTTACACTTAGGAAGGAATGTCACAGTGAGGGAAGAAAGGGCAGCGGTCTCTCTTGTTAGTATGTTGGAGTGTTGTCAATTATCGGAGGTTCTTGGGACTCATCCGGGATGTTTACCGTCAAATCTTTTTATGGTATAATCCTCAATGATCCTTATGCGCCCCCATTTTTCCACTGTCATTCCATATGGAAAGCACAGGTGCGTTCAAAAGTCAAATTCTTGGATTGGGTAGTTGCATATGGTAAATTAAATACTAGTGATGTATAGCAACGAAGGTTTCCATGCATGTATCTCTCCCCACAATGGCGCTATCTATGTAGACAACATTTGGAATCAACCACTCATATTAGTTGGCAGTATCCATTTGCTCAGGAGTTAAGGAGAAGATGGTGTATTCATTTCCCAGTTATGGATGGTGAGGAAGCTAGTGGAACAAACTCCATTAATATCTTTCCTTTCCTAGATAGTGTCCAACCAACATGAAAAGGTCACTGGCAGGTGGTTTGTTTGGTGGTATTATGGTCCATTTGGAAGGAGCGGAACAAGAGGGTGTTTGATGGGATAGAGAATTCAACGGCTGGTGTTTGGGAGAATTTTCATTTGGTGGCCTCCTTTTGGGTAGCACAAAGCAAGTTGGCTAAGGGTTATAACCTTAATGAATGGATTAGGGGCTGGGAAAATTTTGTTGGGCCCTTGGGAAGGGGATTTGCCCACCGGGGCAATGGATTTTGTACAAATTATTTTTTCTCACATATTTACATATATACATAATATTTAGTTTCTTTTCAAAAAAAAAGAAGAAGTGATATTTATAGTTTTGGTATGTGGACAACCCATGAAGTTGATTTCTACCATGTTATTTTCAGGCTTTGAAAAAAATATCCAAGTTTGTCAGGACAAATATACTTCCCGGAGCTATTGCAGAGGTTGGACTTCTTTGTTGTGCATGCGTTCATTCTAATCCTGAAGAGGCAGCTGTTCACCTGATTGAACCAATCTTGCTGTCTGTTATATCCTCGTTGAGAGGATCACCAGTTACTGGTTTTGGGGGAAGTAGAAATTATGATGATTCACTTCTTAACAAGGTTTGTTTTTATACAATGGTTGCTCCCCTGCTCTAAATTTTGCATGGAAGTCCTTGATTTTCAGATTTTATTGCAGGCAAAACCAACACTTCCTCCTGCTCTGGAAACAGCAGTTGAGTATCAGTTGAAAATATTATCACTTGCGATCAGTTATACTGGTCCTGTGCTGCTTCATTATAGGGATCAACTGAAAGAAGCAATCACATCTGCCTTCGATGCTCCATCTTGGAAGGTTCTATATCTGCCTCTGGATGCTGTTCTTTTCATTGTGTTCTATGCTATTAAAAAATTCATAATGACATTGCTGCTGAAGGCCGTTTAATATATTTTGGTTTTTTATGGGTTTCATTACTTTCATATTTTGATGGTGTTCTTACTACATTGTAGGTTAGTGGAGCTGGTGATCATGTTCTTCGGTCCCTCTTTGGAAGCCTTGTCTTGTATTACCCAATTGATCAATACAAGTATGAGAAATCTCATATTTACAGTCTTCTTTAGCTTTGCAACTACCATTTTGAAAATATTTCTTGGCTGTACAGGTCCATTTATTGTCACCAGGATGATTCTCCATTAGAGGAATGGATCAGCACAAAGTCTTATCTTAACAATGAATCATTGGCATGCCCCAAGTGGCACATCCCCAGTGCTGATGAAATGTCTTTTGCAAATGAGCTTTTAAACCTGCATTTTTGTTCAGCTTTAGATGATCTTCTCAAAATATGTCAAATGAAACTTCATTCCGACCCAGGTGAGCTGTGATATTCTTCCTGTACTTTTATCACAGAAGGATGCTACAATATTCTGAGGATTCTTTATTAGAGAAAATTATATGTTTATTTCTTTTTTCCTTTATTTTTTAATGAAAAGGTTTCTATCAGTTGTGAATTATTTCAAAATTAGTTTCCAAAATCATAGGATTGTATATTCTTTAAGTATTTGGATGTTGTTACTCTAAATGCTCTAGGTGTGTATTCTTACACAGTACTGCATTTTAAATCTGATTGTTGAATGAAATCTTTTGCCAGGTAATGAGAAAGAGCACCTGAAAGTGACTCTACTCCGCATTGACTCTTCACTGCAGGGTGTTCTGTCATGTTTGCCTGATTTCCATCCTTCCTTCGTGAATGGGAGGATTCAAGATCTAGGCCATTGTACTTTCTTGATTGCTGGGTCAATTGGTTCAACAATCGGTAGTACTGAACTGAGGGAAAAAGCTGCCGAGATACTACATGCGGCTTGCAAGTAATGTTTATAGTTTCATTTTCCATTTTAAACAACCGTCAGCCTTCTTTTTACTGAATCTCATTTGCTGGACGTCAAATTATGGAAAATTGGGCAGATACATCCTGGAGCAAAGATCAGATGATAGCATCCTTTTGGTACTCATTATTCGTATAATGGATGCATTAGGAAACTATGGTATGAATAAGATCCATGAATGAAGTGTGTGGCACTATGCATGATATTCACCTAGGTCTAGATATTGGGACCTTTTGTATCTCTCTTTTCTCAAATGATTCCTTCTTTAACCTGTTTTTCAGGTTGTTTGGAATATGATGAATGGTCAAGTCACAGACAAGCTTGGAAATTGGAATCTGCTGCTATAATAGAGCCTCCTGTAAATTTCATTGCATCATCTCATTCTCAAGGAAAGAAAAGGTGCTCCTGTTCCTTGTTGCTCAATTGAAGCACTTCTCACCTTCTTGGTATTTAACTCTTGAGCTCATACTATTTTTCCAGGCCTAGGTGGGCACTAATTGACAAGGTGTACATGCATAATATATGGAGATCATCACAATCTTCATATCATCTTTTCCGTACAAGTGGGATGATCTCTCCATCAGATCATGTCTTTCTTCTAATGGATGATCTTCTGCAGCTCTCTTTGTATAGCTATGAAACTGTTCGCACGTGAGTCATCTACTCTTCTACAAATCTTGAATGATAAACAATACATGCTATGGTGACTCTTTAACTAGGAAGTTTTGACTCCAAAATACTTAAGCACACTACTTACATGGTATTTTGGTTTTTGTTCATCTTATTAGTTGATTATTTTTAGAGAAGGGTGGGCCTTTGCACAATAGTACAGGTTGTTCTTTTATGAATTGGAGGTCACAAGTTCAAATCACAAAAATTAGCCTCTATGCAATATGGGGATGAGGCTGCATACATCGTTCCTTCCTTAGATCTCACAATGGCGGGAGCCTTGTGCACTAGGCACACCTTTAAGTTGATGTTTTCAAAGTTTTCACCTTTGACTTGAAATTTAATGGGATAGTAATAGTGTAATATATCCATCAAAAGACATGTGGCTTGATTGAAATCAAGGAACTTCTATCATTGTTGGTTGAATCATTGTGTTTTCAATGAAAAGCATGACGAGCCCTCTTGTCATTACCCCATGACTGTTATCTCCTTGGTCTTCTTTTCTGCGGTGTTGAGTACCATTGAACTTGTTTATATCATCTTTCTTTTCCCCATTTTCTTTCTTATGAGGTTCGATTAGGGAGGTTTTTTTTTTCCCCTCTTCTTTAAATAAGTCTCTTTATTAGTGGTGTTCAATTGGTAATTGAGAAGTGTTTCCTATGATGTTTCTTTAGCTTTGTGATATCTCATATCAGTTGTTGAGTTTGGTCTGCAGACTTGCTGGAAAATCTCTCCTGAAGATGCTCAAGCGTTGGCCGTCTATGATTTCAAAATGTGTTCTCATCCTCACTGACAAGCTTCAAAATCCAAACTCTCCAGAGCATGTAGTGCTTGGTTCTTGTGCCATCCTTTCTACACAAGCAGTTATTAAGCATTTGACAACGGTAGTTATCTTGTCCTAGAACACTGCTTCAAAGGAAATTTGAAGAAAGCATTAGTGCTAACACATCATAGATCCCTGCTCTTTTTTCCAGGACCCCAAGTCTTTCTCTTCATTTCTCCTGGGCATACTTGCAAGGTAAACTTATATTTGGTGGTTTTAATTGATTTTGTGAAGTCTATGCCTGAATTGGATTCTTGTAGCCGACCTCGTGTAGTTGGAAAAAGGCTTTGTTGAGTTTTTGTTTAGTGAAGGATATACCTGATTTGGATCTTTTCTTTTCTTGTTTTGAAGTTCTCATCACGAATCTCTAAAATCTCAAAAAGCTATCAATGAGGTAATTTCTCAAATAATTAAGATATACTGGTGATGTTTGTTATACCAGTGAATTGCGTCACCAAATGTTATCTGATGACAGCTTTTTGTCAAGTACAACATCCATTTTGCGGGGTTATCCAGGAATATTTTGAAGAAATCACAGAACCATTCAGATGGACCAGAATTTTCAGATTTGGTTTCTCAGATTGGTTCTATGAGTGTTGATACCACTGGATTGCACTGGCGGTAATGGTTAATTATGTTTACTTGATGATTTTCTTTCATGCTGTAGTAAATTTATTGTCTTATAAAATATCATGTCTGTCATATGTTAATGATTCCTAAAACAAACCTGTGTTTTTATACCCCTAATGAAACATGAATCTTTAGAGAAGTAGATAAGGTCTCCCGTTTTCTGGAAATAATTAAGTGATGGGATTATGTTTTCCGCTCCCCTCCCCTTTTTTCCTTCTCCAGGTATAATTTGATGGCTAATAGGGTACTGCTGTTGTTAACTATGGCTTCCATGAACGACCCAGATTCATCTTCAAATGTCCTGAGCACAACCGCTGGTCAGTGATAAGCAGCTGAGAAAGAAATACCTTTAGAATGAAATCAAAGTTAGCTAAAATTTGTAAACCTCTCTGTAATAGCATAATTGATCTATGGTACTATTTTCATTCAAAAGTAATTTTGTTCCTTTTATACTCTGCACATATTACATGTTTTGATGTTATTTTGCATTTTCAGGTCACTTCTTAAAGAATTTGAGAAGTCAGCTTCCTCAGACGAGGATACTTGCAATCTCAGCTTTAAATACCTTGTTGAAAGAATCACCGCATAAAATCTCAGACATGGAGCCACCTTATACTTCTGGGGATTTGAAAGGAAACTCCAAATCTTCCCTTGAAGGGGCTTTAAGTCAAATATTTGATGAAGAGGGATTTTTTAGTGAAACAATGAATAACCTTTCTCATGTCCATATAATCACTGATACTGATGGCATATCTTCTCGTGGAAATCATGGCACTTCTTCCATCCAAAGCCTGGCAGATAAATCAATTACCCATTTCTATTTTGACTTTTCAGCTTCTTGGCCACGTACTCCTAGTTGGATGTCTCTATTGGGGAGTGATACTTTTTACCCACACTTTGCTCGTATTTTTAAGCGTTTGGTTCAAGAATGTGGAATGCCAGTTCTATTGGCCCTCTGGAGCTCATTGGAAGAATTCGCAAATGCCAAAGAGAGGTCAAAGCAGTGTGTTGCTGCCGAAGCATTGGCTGGAGTGTTGCATTCTGATGTTAATGGTCTTTTGGGGGCATGGGATGACTGGATAAGGATTCAGCTGCAGAAAGTCATTCTATCACCATCAGTGGATTCCATGCCTGAGTGGGCAGCCTGCATACGCTATGCCGTGACAGGAAAGGGAAAACATGGAACTAGAGCTCCTCTTTTGAAGCAAAGAATCATGGATTGCCTGGTGGCACCATTGCCTCATATAGTGGCAACTAATGTGGTTGCCAAGCGGTATGCTTTTCTTTCAGCTGCACTGATAGAAGTCTCTCCTTGTAGAATGCCGAGGGTGGAGGTTCAATTGCATGATAAAGTTCTGGAAGAACTGCTGGATAACATGAGCCATTCATCAGCCCAAGTAAGAATATCGTGATGCTTCTCTTACAGAGTTTATTGTTTGTTTTATATAACTTGCAATTTTTACTCTTCCTTCTCTTAAGTAGATTCAAAATGTCATATTCCCTCCTTATTTTGAGGTGTTCACAATTCTACAGTCTTTGGAAGATCAAGATGTATTCTTCTTAATGCTTGGAGGAGATGAGCTTAATGGCCTAAGGCACTATATTAGATAGGCTATTTAGATACCTACACCTGAATTTCCTTTTTTTCTGTAAAGTTTCTCAGACTTGAATGCTTAACGATTTCCTAAACTGGAACTTAAATAACGGTATTTGGAAGATTTGACTATCATATACATTTTAGAGTATCAGTATATAGTTTGCACCATCTACTGGATGGTAAAAGAAACAATGGGACAGTGCTATACTCATTCAAAGTTCTTTACGATGGTGTGAAGAGTCAATCCCAATGTAATATCATTTTGAATTGGAATACAGATAAAACACAGTATTCTCTGGATATTGTATACCAAGTTTTTTTTAAAAAAAGAGTTGATTCTGGTAAGTCGGTTGAAAATATCATGTACTTTCATCAACGAAACGGGAACATAGTTGCTAAAAAAACTCTTTCATGTGAAGCCTTGTTGATTGATATTCACGGGCAATGGGGTTTTCGAGTAATGGATATGATATTCCATGAAAAAAGTATTCTCTTTCAAAGATGCACACTTGAGGATGAATTTCTAGGTATTCCAAGTATAGTTGTGGAAATTACCTCAATTGAAGTTGCTAGAAGAAATGTGCAAGAGCTGGGAACATAGAAAACCTTCTATGTCCCAGATTAAACAACCTAGAGCTATGACGCTGAGGAAAATGACATGTTAAACTTGTGCTTCTTATAATTGGGGAGATTGATTGGAGTATCAATTAGTTGATAGGATTTTGAGTTGTTGGCTTAATTTAGATTTTAGTCATTAAACATAATAGATATTATTTGAGAGGATTAGGATTCTAGTTGTTAAACTCAATTAAGATTTTTATTAAGAGTTCTATAGGGAGTCTAACTCTTTACTTGAGTGTCTATAAATGATCTATAATGGGGTTATAGATAAATGGTTGATTGAATATTAATTGAATAAAAAAAATGTTTTGTCCTTCTCCTCCTCTTCTCTTCTCAGTGTTGCATCAGTTTGGTATCAAAGCCATCTGGATCTCCATCTTCCTTTACTTCTTTCTCGGTTCGTTCTTTCTCTTTCTCTCTTACTACCCCTTTTTCTTTTGCACCTTATGTTTTCTTCTTCAACTTCTTTTCTTTCTGCTCTCATTCTTCCTCTTCTTTGCTGCCTTTCATCTCACTCTTTGCCTCCTTTGCCTCAGTCTTCAATAAATCTCCCTACCCTTTTTCTTCCCCTAACTTACTATTTTAGATTTTAGTTATGATGACTAGTGCATCTTGTAAAGAAGAGGACCCAAGGCTTGATCTGACGCTTCTTGTTGCAACCATGGTAAATTTGATCAAATGTACTTGGATGCAACTTTGGATGAGTGAAAGTATCCTTTGTCTTTCTTCTCACTTTTTGCCTCCTCTGCCTTAGTCTTCAATAAATCACCCTACCCTTTTTCCTTCCCTAACTTCTTATTATCTTCGATTTTGGATATGATGACTAGTGCACCTTGGAAAGAAGAGGACTCAAGGCTTGATTTGACGCTTGTTGCAACCATGGTAAATTTGATCACTTGCATGCAACTTTGGACGAGTGAAAGTACAAAGTTCAAAAGCCTGCTGTTGCACTTCAAGCAAATGGATTAGTTTTAGCATAATACTGTTCTTTTAAATCGTTGAAGTTGAGTTTTTCAAATTGCAGGGGTCTCATCTTGTGGCTTGGAGTACTGTGCAGAGGAGGATTGATCAGGGCGGACTGGGTATTGGGAATCTAATTTCTAGAAATAGAGCCTTGGTTGGAAAATGGTTGTGGTCGTTTCCATGTGAGCAGGATCAGTTGGGGGGGAAGGTAATCTGCAGTAGGCATGGCATTGGGGAAACGTTAGGGACGCTGGGTTTTCCAATAGAGCCTCCTAAAGGAGTCCCTGGAAATTCATCTCTTCTGTTTACACAACTTATTCACCTTTGATTAGGCTTAAATTTGGGTGTGGGGACTCAATTCGATTTTGGGAGGATCTGTGGTGTGGGAGTGATACTTTCCAGTCATTATTTCCTAACCTCTACTATCACTCTACGCACCGTTATAAGCCTCTTTCAAATTTTGTGAGAAGTCCTCAGCTTTGGGAAGGCGCCTCTGGGTTGTGGGATTTACATTTAGGTAGTAATTTCTTCCCTAGGGAGGGGAGGGATGTGGAGTCCCTTATTAATTTGCTTGAGGGGTGTTTTCTATTTGGGGATGACGATAGAATTTTGCGGCCATGGGATCCTTCGGGAACATTTACCGCTAAATCTTTTCATACAGCTCTTTTGAATGACCGTAATATCCCCTCATTCCCTTATCACGATCTTATTTGGAAAGCTCAAGTGCCATCAAAAGTTAAATTCTTGGAATGGGTGGCTGCTCATGGGAGAATAAACATAGGAGATATGCTGCAGAAAAGATTTCCACACGTGTTTATCTCCATCTTGGTGTTATTTATGTACTCAGAACCTGGATTCAGCTAGACATGTATTTTGGCTTTGCTCTTTTGCTAAAGAGGTGTGGAGTAGATGGTGTCATCACTTTCCAGTGATGAGTGGTGAGGGGGGAGAGGATCAACACCTCAATATCTTTCCTTACATGAATAGTATCCAGTCCGCATGGAGAGAGAACTGGCAGGTGGTGTGCTTGGCAGTACTATGGTCTATATGGAAAGAAAGGAATAAACGGGTGTTTGACAGGGAAGTGTGCCTAGCTGTCAAAGTGTGGGAGGATTTTCAACTTCTAGCATCATTTTGGGTTGTCAATAGTAAGTTGTCAAAGGGTTATACCCTTGGGGATTGGCTCCGAGGATGGGGCAATTATGCATAATCGTGAGATTGGGCCTTGGTGGTTTATGATGTACAACCTTTTTGGACTCTTTCTTCACACACACACACACACACACACACCTTTCCTTTGTTTCTTTTAAAAAAAAAAAAACCGAGTTCTTCAAATCGGTGAGAATGATAAAGATCAATTAGTAGATAGCTTTTTGAGTTCTTGATTTTATCTAAATTTTTGTTATTTAAATACAATAGATATTATTTAAGAGGATTAGGATTCTAGTTGTTCTACTTGATTAGGATTTTTATTAAAAGTTCTATTGGAAGTCTAACTCTTTACTTGAGTAGCTATAAATAATTTATAATAGGGTTGTAGATAGATAGTTGATTGGATATGAATTGAATAATTGAAAAAAATTGTTTTCTTCTCCTCCTCTTCTCTTCTCTCTTCTTCTTATCTTCTCAGTGCTGCTGCATCACTGATGCAATTCATTTTTCTGAATTACATTGCACATGTTCGATCAATTGTTAGATGAAGAAGGATTTGAATAAATGATCTAGTCCTTTGTTTATCTGTACAGTCCTGTTGATGATCTTATGTAAGTCATACAATTATGGTGTGTCTAGCTGTATAATTCAATCCAAGGTCAGTCCACCCTTCACATAAATTTATTTTTGGGTTTAGGATAATAAAATTTTAAGCCATTGTCTTGGATCTAGTTTCTCGGAATCGAGGCAGCATTTAAAATTTATTGCTTACTAGTACTATTCTTTTATGCTTTAGTAAGCATGGGTGGTATAACTTTTTAAGTTTGTTTTCTTCATTTTCTTATTATTTCCATTTTCATGGTGCAGGTGAGGGAAGCTATCGGCATTGCCCTTTCTGTTTCGTGCTCAAACATTCGACTTTGTGAATCATTTACCCATGATCTTTGTGATGAAGAGGAAAGTAAAATGGATAACTTACTTGGACGGCGAAATTGGGCTCAACAGCTAATGCAACGAGCTTCTGAACTAGCTACAACCATACAAAACACCTTCCTATCAACCAACTCAGAATCTCAGGCAAATAGTACTTGTGACTACATACATTCAAATAATGAGACACAAGATGTGAAGTGGATGGAAACGGTACATCTTTCTTAAATAGATACGAGTTGTATTGTATTAACTTTTTCTTCTTACTTTGGTTGATTTTGCTTGCTTTTTGCACGTTCAGATGTTCCATTTCATTATTTCGGCTTTGAAGTCTGGAAGATCTTCAGTTTTACTGGACATAATAGTGGGCCTTCTTTATCCTGTTATTACATTGCAGGTAAAGTACAATTTGATTCTCTATTGCTTGAAGTCTTTATATTTTTATTTTATGGTCTATTTACATTAACTTCTTCAATTCTACTTATCTATTTAGTTTTGTGCTCATTTCTCCTCACAACACTCATCATAACCCTTGACGGCTTAGAGGATTTAGACGGTATTTCAGCACATGTGGAAAGTTTCTGTATTTACAGTGATTGATTCTTGAATAAGGCTCACAAATAATTTTTCAAGATTGAAATGTATTATCAAAAAGCAATGCAAATATATCATGTTAACTATTTTCTACTTGGTAGACTTCTTATCGTCATAAAATGTTTTTTGGAGCATATGCATTAAACTTTTTAATGTGGTTTTAATATGTTTTTATTTATTTTTGTTTGTTCACCACCTATAGGATTTTTTTGACCTGCACAAAATTTTGTGAATTTTAAGTTTTTAACTGCTCTATAGAAAAAGCTTTTTATAGTGGAAAATATATTAGGCTTTTACATCTGTACTTGAAGAACTGCCATCGCCCTTTTGAAGGAAACGTCAAACAAAGATTTGTCAACATTAGCCAAGGCATCATTTGAGTTACTGAAGTGGAGGATATTCCCGGAGCCACATCTCCAAGAGGCTGTATCTGTGCTTGTTTCTTCTTCCAGTGATTGTAATTGGCGAACTAGATTTGCAACTTTGACATATCTACGGACATTTCTGTATAGGTAAAGTACTTGTGCAAGGTTTTAACACTAATAAACATTTCTTTCTTTCTTATAAATTCAAGTAAATGTTACATGGGGATGGCACAATAATTGCCCCGCTAAGCGATTGGCCTAGAGGGTGGGGTAACATGGTTTAATTGTAGGGGTTGGGCCTAGGGCGACCGAGTTGTACAGTTATACTGAAAACTGATGTTACACACACATACAAGTATATATACAATACTCTTGTTTCTTTTAAAAAAAAAAAAAGGAAGTTCCCTTTTTTTAAGCAGTGTTGTTTGTTAGAAGATTCTGGCCGGAATTTCCAACAGTACTATTTTTATTACTCTTTGATTAATGAAATGAAGGTTATACTATTTGAAAAATCTAAAGAAGTTTCTTTTCAAGGGAGCCAGGGTGACACTTGACCAATATTCTTTAAATCATTCTGATAGATACAACTCTTTTAATTAGTGTTGTCAAGGCTCCAAAGCAATGCCTAGGTGATTAGCCCCATCTTGGCGAGGCGGTGTGTGGGCATTATAAATAATATTAAATTATATATTTTACAAAATAGAAGTCAAATTTTATGTAAAAATGATAAACTATATTTTACGCTCTTCAATTTTGTGTCCACAAATTAAAAACAAGGAAAAAACACACTTAAAAAAATAAAAATAAAAGAGAAATTGACATATAGTGAAACAATAACTATGTTAAAATCCATGACAAAAAGAAAAATATTTGCAGCATCATAACAAAAATAAAACAGAAAATCAGAATTAAAAAGTAGTAAAAAAAAAAAAAAAGATAGCTTGTGTAATACAAATATTATAGCACTAGACTTAAAAGTTGTTCCATTGTTTAAGCTATATATAACATTATGAAGAAAAAGAACCTTGTGTTTTATATATACTAGTCTACATGTCTAATAATGTATCTTAATGAGCTAAACTTTTCATGGAAATTCATTGTTTTCCTTCTTAACAGACACACATTCATTCTCTCAAGATTAGAGAAGCAACAAATCTGGAAAACTATGGAGAAGCTACTTAAAGACAATCAAGTTGAGGTAAGATTTGGTTCAAAGGTTTAACAGGTCATTATAGTTCCAGAAGTTGTTGTCTTTGGTGTATTTCCCACTTTTTACCAATGTATATTCAATTCCTATGTTCCATGAATTCCTCTAAAGAAGTACCTACTCATACAATAGTTAGATTTTGATGCTCCATGGATTCTTGCAACATATGTTTCAAATTTATTTTCTGGATAGAGAAATGGAATGTAATTCATCTAGTGTAACCAATTGAAATAAGGGGCTTTGAGGACTTCATTCAATTAGGACTATACACACAGTTTTAAAAATCCTTTGAGGCTCTACACCTTGAGGCTTGCCTGTCCTCATCTCAAGGCTATTGAAAATTGTCTCAAGGCTTAAGCCTCAATGGTACCCGCTTGAGGCTTACACCTCACCTGCACGACACTTTTCGCCTTGAGATTTACACTGCAAAGCTATGTGAGGCTTAAGCCTCCCTAAACCCTTAAACCTCACTATATGCTACCAACCATAATGTTCAACGTATCGCCCTTTTTTTTAAAGATTTTCCTACTTGTTCCCAAAACACTTCCATTGATACTAGAATAAACATGCTAGTTTGTTTTCTTTTTAGAACTTCTAATCTTAATTATAAGGACGAGATCCAAGTTTTTAAACTCCTAGCCTAAACTATAAGTCAATTTTCTATATACAATTTCCATTATGTCTAAAGCACTTCAAGTAATAGTATAAACAAGCTAGTTCCTTTTCTTTCTTAAAGTTCCAACGTCAGTTATTAGGAGATATCCAATTTCGAAACTCCAAGCCTAAACTTCTTGTAAACTACATACACATTGCCAAGTGAATTTCTAATGCTAATTGTTTCCATAAGTTTATTATAGGGTGCATCGTCAAATACACACACACATACACACATTATAATGTGAAAATTAAGAAGTGTTATTAGCTAATATTGTTGCATCTTATTTATTAAGTTCCTACTAGTTTCTTTTTTTGATATATAAAAACATAACATTTGAAAATATTGACTTATAAAGTTATGATATGTACTCCTTAGTATTTTTAATATTGTTTATTATATTTGAAGCATTGATATATTAAGTTTGTGGTCTAGAGTGCTTGTCATTGTGATGTGATAAGGTAAGCATACATAAAAATAGCTCAAGTTTATATTTCATGTTTTTCAATTCATTAATTATATTTTATGTTTTAAAGTTAATGTAAAAAATCTTTATTTATTTATAAAAATGTGTTGCGTACACCTCATACTAGCTTGAGGCTTACACCTCACTTCACGTAGGAACGCCTTGATTATGCCTCATGAATTTTAAGACCTTGTGTAACATTACAATATTACATATGTTATTTTACAACTATGAGTAGATTCTTTTTTATATGAAACAAGAATAATATGGCTATATTATAAGTTTAATGAGATATCCCTTTAAGTTATGCACTCCTTGTCCTTGTCGTCCTTTAAGAGATCATTTATTTCCTTTATACAACATAATATAATAATATATAAACCAATAGTGGGTTGGTTCAGTGGTTGGGTGCAAGCGCACCTACCTTGAAGGTCTCTAATTCGAGACACCACCCACCATTTGTTGGCCAATGACGTCCTCGAGTGTTTGTGGCCGTTTTTCAAAGGGATTAGGGGGTACGTAAGTCCCTGATACTTGCTGACTTCAAAAAAAATAAAAATAAAAAATACAACATAATATATAGTGCCAAGCCAAAAAAACCTATTTCAGGTTTGTTAAATTTGTCAACTTATACCAAAGTGGGGTGGGACTACATTCAATTTGATGTACTTTTTTTTTTTTTTTTTTTTTTTTTGAGAAAAAACCACATTTTATTATTAAAAAAAACAAAAAACAAAATTACAGTAAGAAGCACCAACAGTGCATCAAACACAAGCTCTGGCTCTCCCAAAATACTTCCCAAACCCCAATCCTAAGTCACACCGCCGCTCAACCCGACTATCAAACAAAACCACTCAGACCTGGTGCAAACAACCTACCCAATTTAACAACCAATTAGACAGAAAAAAACCTTAACCCAAAGATGATGCGAGAACCCACGAACTTGCAGCAAATTTGACATCCTCCCAAAGCTTATCCGTCGGTCTAGACCTGTCCTAAAAGACCCTGTTGTTTCTTTCTAACCATAGATGCCAAAGCGTGATGAAAGCAACCACTAGACACACTTCCTTACCTGCGCTAGACACGAAATTCACCTAGGGTAAAGACATACAATCCTCAAGGCTTCTGGGAATGATCATTCTTCTGCCTGAGCATGAGCACCAATTGTTCCATATCCATGAGGAAAATGGACACTGCAAGAGAATGTGATCCAAGTTCTCGCCTGCCTTAAGACAAAATATACAACAATGTGGGGATAGATACCAATGAGGGAAGCGCTTTTGCAGCATGTCAAATGTGTATATCCTCCTATGAGCCAGTAGCCATCCGAAGAACTTAACTTTAGATGGAATGTGTGTTTGTCAAATGAAAGTAGTAGAAAGGGGAAAAGAATTTGTCGGGTTAGAGGTGGTGATGGCATCGAAGAGGGATTTACATGAGAAAGAACCGGATGGATCTAGAGACCAAGAGAAGTGATCTGGAACATCCAGAAAATGTGCTTCCCCTAATCTAGGAGAAAGAAGGTCCATTTCGGATTGTTCCCTATAGGTTAATGTCCTAAGAAAGTGTAAATTCCAAGATATATTTGTGTTAGAATCAATTATGGTGAAGTAAGAAATTGGTTGTTGATGTGTCGAAGATAGACGATATAGATTAGGAAAAGCCTCTACCAAGGAACTATCTCCCAACCACCGACCTCCCAAAAGCGAAAAGTCTCCCTGTTGCCAACCTTCGGGCGAACAAAATCGAAGACCTCCGGAGCCAGAGACACAATAAATTTCCACGGGATTCTGAATGTTAACCGCCTAGCTCTTCTCAAAATTGCCCCCATATCAGAGAAAGATACTTTGCCATATCTACTAGTAACCACTCTAGCCCAAAAAGAATCCGACTCCCCCAATAACCTCCAAATCCACTTGCCACACAGAATTAAATTTCTTTTTATGATGTTCCCAATGCCCAACCCACCTTCCTCAATTGGGCGTTGAACTACCTCCCACTTCACCAGACTTTTCTAATCCATTCCACCCCTTCCCCCCACAAAAAAGTCTTGAACTATCTCTCAATTCTTCTTGCCACCCCTATAGTAATCGTGAACAATGACAAAATATGTTGGAATAGCCGATAGCGTTGATTTTATTAAAGCCAGCCTACCACCCCTTGAGAGAAAAGCATTCTTCCACCCGTCCAATCTCCTAGAGATAGTTGCCACCATCGGATCCTAGAAATTTTGAGATAGAGGATTTCCACCCAAAGGGAGGCCCAAATAGGTCATTGGTCAAGCCCCCACTGAGCACTTCGCCTTGTTGGCCAACCTCAGTATCTCCTTAGGAGATATGTTGATTCTGACCATGTGGCATTTCACCATGTTTACCTTCAGCCCATAAATCTCACTGAAGTACCTCAAGAGAAGCAGAGCGTTTTCCACATTTGCCTCACCCCCATGTAGCAAGAACAACGTGTCATCCGCGTACTGCACGTGTGAAACCTCCACTTTATCCTCCCCACCTGGAATCCCCTCACCAAAGAAAATTGTCTTGCCATAGTCATCATTCTCCCCAACCCATCTGCTACCAATGTGAACAAGAACGATGACAATGGATCTCCTTGTCTAAGTCCCCTGTTGGCCGCAAATTTACCCCTTGGCCTCCCATTAATCATCATGGAATATGAGACCAAGCTCACACACCGCATCATCCATGTGGTCCATCTATCCCCAAATCCCTTTTTCCTCAAGACTTGTTCTAGAAAACTCCATTCCACCGTTTCGTAGGCTTTAGCGAAATCAATTTTAAACACCACCGCTGCTCGTCCACCTACCCTGTACTCCTCCACCGCTTCATTCGCTACCATAACTGCATCCAAAATCTGTCTTCCTTGGATGAAAACAAACTGAGATTCTTCTATTGTTTTATGTAAAACTTCTTTTAGCCTCAAGGACAGTGTCTTGGAGATGATCTTATATAAACTTGTCACTAGAGTGATAGGCCTATAATCCTTCAGACTCCTCGAGTCACTTTTCTTAGGGATCAAGCATATGTAGGTCTCATTTGTCAAGTTATTGATTACCCTTGTGTGGAAAAATTCCTCATGCACCCTCATTACATCATCTTTCACCATATCCCACATCTTCTGAAAGAAGACCATAGTAAAACCATCTGGCCCAGGGGCCTCAGCCCCATCACAACTAAACACCGTCACTCTCACTTCTTCCTCCTCGAAGGGGCGCTCAAGAAAAATCATGTCTTCCTGAGGGATAATTCCCCAATCCAAACCCTATGGATTCCAAGCATGAGTGCGCTCAGATGAATATACCTTGGTGAAGTTATTGACAATTTCCTCAACAACTCCATCCTTAGTAGAGACCAGGTCACCATCCTCCCTCACTATTGATGAAATGCCATTCTTGTTCCGCCGCCTGTTGAGAATGTTGTGAAAGAGCCTGGTATTTGCATCTCCCTCCTGAATCCATCGGATCTTTGCTTTTTGAATAGCAATTCTATCTTCACGGATACACAATTCCTCCAGCCTTGTACAGTTTTCAAAATGCCTCTAATTCCACCGACCATTCTCCTCTCTCTTCCACCTCCTCCAAACTCCCTAACACATCTTCCAATTCCTTTTGAATCCCAGTCGCCCCGAAGACCTCTCTATCCCAATTCTTGATATAGTTTTTCAAGATATGCAATCTGGTCATAAATGCTTACAATGGCATTGCCTTGTGGAGTCATAGAGTTCAAGAGCTTCCAAATTATAGTTCTTAACTAATTAGTTGTTCAATCAAGCGTGGAAGTGAGCAATAGATAATTGATGGGTGTGACTTGTGATAGAGGTAATCAAGCCATGAGGTCATGGAATCAAAACTCCGCTTTTACCTATCCAAAAAAATAAAAATAAAGAAATGGTGTGATACGTATGCATTTCTAGGATCTAACAATTGTTAAGTACTTAAGTAAGAACGTTGAGCCCTCATTAGTTCTAGACAATGTAGTCAAGGCAAGCTCAAGCGTGTGCCCTCAGGTGCATCTTGAGGTAGGGGGCACATGTTGCACCTCTGACCTCACTAATTGAAAGGCAGGGCACAACAACTTAGGCATATGCCTAAGTGTGCTTCACTTTACTACTTCCCCTTTTTTTTAAAGAAAAATATATGTAAACATTAAATAAATATTTTATTACATATTTCTTTTTCTATTTTCTTTGAGTCAAATATATATAATATGTAATTTGGAACATAAAAATGTTAAAGGAAATTTGTGATATCCTATTATAACAACAACAACAACAAGTTGATATTATAATAAACACATCATAGTTGCCACTTGTTCTTCATCGCCTTAATGTTTTCTCCTTCAACCCAAATTTAAATATCAGAGAAAATAAATGTAATATTATACCTACTATGAAATATGAAATATTAGTGCTATTATGAACATTATATGATAAGAAAAATAAAAAACTTTTGTTAATTTTTTCTTTTTAAAATTCTTTTGCCAAAAGTTTGGTAATACTATTAATTATTTTTTAATGGAGTTTTTTTTTATTTTTATTTTTATTTTTACGAATTGTGTGCCTTACTTCACTTTACTCAAATGTGCACCTCACCTTCAATTTTGACATACGCTACTGTTCAAATGGTTTGGATACAATTTTATGCATATGGTTATATCGTCTAGACTATTGTTGTGATACACAAAGGTATGCATTCTTTTTTCTTTTTTCTATTATTCCTTCTATATATATATATGTATATATTGAACTCTTTTGTTTTAGCATTCTCTACTTTTCTTCGATGAAAATTCAAATATGATGTTCTTGTTGTCAACTTAGTTATCTTGTTTTAATACTTACACCAAGTACCTCATCCTCTTTGCCAACTTAGGTGAGGGAGCATGCTGCTGCAGTTCTTGCAGGCTTGATGAAGGGTGGAGATGAAGATTTAGCTAGGGACTTCCAAGAGAGAGCATTCATGGAGGCGGCATCCATTCAAAAGAAGCAATTGAAGAGGTTTGTTTCAAGGTTTTTTGACAGAAAAACGAATTTAAGTCTTTTGTTTTTGGGGATGCTAGCATACTTGTGGTTGTGAAATGTCAAAAATAGCCATATTAACCTCAAAAAAGAGATGTTTTGATGGAAGATAGAAAGAAAGGAGAACAAGAGGAGAGAAAAAAGAGGGAAGAGATGCCAAGCAAGATTCCATTGCCTTCTTCCATCTTAATGGTTCCATTATTATTGGTCAACTATCTTCTTTTTCTACCTTGTTCTTGGAGCTTTGACTATTCTAGATCTTTCATCTTCTGTCATCCATCTTCGTTGTCATCATTATCTTCAACTTAGTCTTTTACTTTTGCTATCTTTGTGTCATAATTAAAGACAAGGATCAGAAATTCAAATTGGCTGAAACTTTGGTCTCATAAAATTCGAAATTAATTCGGGGAAAAGTCTAAATTGACATAGATAACTTTTGCAAAAATTTCGACACTATAGAAAAGTATAAATAATTCTATTTAAATTTTGTAAGGAACTAAAGATCTATGTTTCTTTTAGTTATGCTCAAATAAACATAATTATATATTTAAAACTCATGAAAGATGATAATGGTTTAAAGTAGGATTTATAATCTCTTTATTATGTGACAGCTATTCTATGAGTGCCAACGAATTTTATGATTTTTATGCTTAACATGTATAGGAGAATTAATTAATTACACGTAATTTATAAATTAAATATTCATTTTTTATTTAAATTACAGTTTTCTAAATCTTATTTTGCTTCTTCCTTTAGTGATTTTTTAGTTTTTATCCATTGCATATGAAATTGTACTTCAATCTCGTATATATTTATTCTTTATGAATATCTTCTAACAAAAGAAAAAACCTCGTGTTTGTATAGTTTTTTGTTTAAAAAAAAAAAATTAAAGGATTTCTTTAAGTTTTACAGTTATTTCAATATTTTTCCTAACTTCAATGGAATTTTATAGTAATTTGATTACAATTAATTTGTAATTTGAGGATTGAAAAATAAATTTTCATTAAAATTTGGAGAATTATGTTAAATTTTTGTTCCATGGTTTATAATACCTAAAGGGGTGACTAACAGGATAGAGAAGATGAGGAAAGATTTCATATGGAAAAAAACTAAGGATTTTTTTTAAGTTTTAAAAATTATTTCAATATTTTTCGTAACTTTGCTGGAATTTCTAAAATGATTTGATTACAATTAATTTCTAATTTGAGGATTGAAAAATCAATAAAATTTAGAGAATTATGTTGAATTTGCGTTCCATGGTTTGAAATACCTAAAGGGGTGACTAATAGAATAGAGAAGATTATGAGAGATTTGAAGGTGAACATTATCTACATTTAGTGGCTGGGAGAAGATCTACTACCTAAAGGAGTGAGGGAGATTTGGGAATTGGAAATACAGGGTTGAGAACAAAGCCTTCGTTGTTAAATGGTTACAGAGATTAGGTTTTGAGAATAGAGGACTAAAGAAAAGGTGACTAAAACTATTCATGGAATGTGATGCAGTAATTGGGATGTAGGAGAAGCAATCAAGTCCACTTATTGGAGTCCTTGGTAATATCTCATCTTTTTTATCCAGAATTTTGGGAATTGGTCAGATGTAAGTTGGGTACTGACCACAAAATTAGATTTTGGAAGATCTTGGTGCAATGACCAATCCCTAAAGTATTATTTCCCATCTTTATATTTAGTATCCTATTATCATAATGCCCCTATCCGTGGGTTTTTCCCTCATATGGTGGACCATTAGAATTTCCTTGCTTGGAATTTCTCAAGTACTCTGAATTCGGAGACACTTTCTCACCTATCTAATAGGGTGGGATGTTCAGTGGGTTCGTGGCCTATGAATTATTTAGGTCTCCCGCTTGGAGGCAACCCATTATCTTAGAGATTTTGGGAACCAGTTATGGCTAAAATCTCCAAGAGATTAGATGGGTGGAAACGGGCCTTTCTATCCAAGGGAGGCCAATTGGCTTTGGTTCGATCTGTTTTAATGGCACTTCCCTCATATTACATGTCTATATTAAGATCCCATCATCAGTGGTAGCATGGATTGAGAAAAGGATTAAAAGGTTCTTTTGGGGAGGCAAACTGCATAGAGGTCCCTCTAACTTGATAAAGTGGGAGGTGGTGAAGAGATTGGTGGAGAAAGGTGGTCTGGGTATTGGGACTTTGTCACTCCGTAATGTTGTGCTTTGAAGTAAATGGATTTGGAGGTTTGTTACAGAACCACATTCTCTTTGGGCAAAAGTGATCTCGAGCAAATACGACAGACTAAATTTTGAAGGTTCGGGTAGAAGGTTGAAGTCCACCTATAGATGTCCGTGGAAGTTCATCTCCTCTTTGGTGCCTCAGTTCTCTCCTCATGTGGCATTCAGAGTTGGTAATGGACAGCTATTAAGGTTTTGGGAGGGCAGGTGGTTGGATAACTCAACACTGGCTACTACTTTTCCACACCTCTACAGACTATCTAACTTCCATAATCACCCCATAGCCTCCTTTTTGGACCATTCTTTTCCATCACACTCCCAAAACACGTCCTGGAACTTGCACTTCCCTAGAGCCTTAATGGATAGAGAGTTGGTTGAGATTGGTTCCCTTCTTAACAAACTTCAAAACGTTTCCTTTACACTAGAACCAGATAGGATTACTTGGTCCCTTGATCCATCTAAGGCATACACATGCAAATCCTTCTTCTCAACACTAATTGATGCACCGCACATTATACCATCCACTTGCTTTACTCACATTTGGCAGGCATATTTTCCATCTAAGGTAAAGGTATTTGGGTGGGCTTTGGCTCATAAGCGTATCAATACAGTGGAAATGATGCAACGAAGACTTCCCAATATGTGTTTGTCACCTCACTGCTGTACCTTCTGCAAAATGAATGGGGAAAACATAGATCATATGTTCTTTCAATGTGACTATGTGAGGAAGATATGGGGGGAATGGATCAAATTTTCAGGGCATAGATTCATGGCCCCTAACCAGGTGGAAGATGCTTTGTCGTTACAACATATGCCCTCTTTGTCAATTAAGGAAAGAGGGTTGGGTATGATTGCATTTTATGCTTCATTATGGATGATATGGCTCAAACGTAATAATAGAGTACTTCATGGTGTGGAAAAGTCTGGATTGCAGCTGTGGGAAGACATCAAACTTAAGGCTAGTACATGGATCTTTGCTTCACCTTTGGGTGGGGGTTTCTCAATATCTGAATGGTTATTAAATTGGAGTAGTTGTATGTATGTGGGTAGGGATATTCTATATTAAATAGGAAAGGGGCTAGCTGGGGTGTCTATATGGATAGAAGATTGGATTCTATAGTTCCTGATTTACTTCTGGTGAACAGCACATGTATAGGTATCTTATTATTACATCAATATAATTCATTTTGTTTCCGCTCAAAAAAAAAAAAAAAAAAAAAAATCTCAAGAGCTCTGACCGTTTGTTTGAATTCCAAGAACTAGGTGAGCTCCCATAGAGGCTAGAGCGTGGGGATTGAAGAGGGAGAACTAGATGAAATGACATGGACTCTCAACCTAAACAATCACTACTCTTGTAGATCTGCTTCTCTGACAATTTTGGGAGAGCCACCTCGCTCCATATTCCACACCTCCATTTCATATGAAAAGCTCAATTCCTTCTCAGGTCCAGGTTATTGGATTTGGATTTGGTGTGAATGTTTAGAAGAGACTCCAAAGTCTACTAATCATTTGTTTCTTCATTTTCTTTCTCTTCCAAAATTTTGACATTTCTTTCTTAAGGAACTAAAGATATCTTGGGTTCCTCCAAAAAGACGCTGTTGGGTTTTCTCAACCTTAATCGGTCAAACCAAACGCGATGGAAATATTCAAGCAATCTATCAACCATCCAACAATCAATATTACATGGTTTGGTCAATTGGTGCCGACATCCACAGGCGGAGAAATCAATATATTTTACCGAAATGATTCTAATACAATAAGGTCATCCTTCAACACTCACCTCTTGTCACACGATAATCATAATTCCTCAACCTTCAACACATCATTCTACAGCCAATCAATCTAACCTATCCATCCCATATTTGTAATGATTAAACTACCAATACAACCCGAAAACTAAAATTAGACATCTAATATAATTAGAAGTTTACCACAACTACTCGTTATAATTAGGACTCTCACTCAATTAGAGTTCAAGCCAATTTCAACAATCTCCACCTTGACAAAAACACTATTAACCAATTCATCTTCAATCTCCATTGTAACATGAATAATCATCTCTCTCAATCGATCAATCGATCAATCGAACAATGGTCTCATGTTATTAAGATGCAAATTAACCAATCAATCTTCACAATAAAGCGAAGAAACATCCAATCATTCAATATGTAATAGCTAGTCTTGGCAATCACTCCACCACAAACAAAACATTCGGATTTTTGATGGAGGCAACCTCACATTGGCTTCATCACATTTCTTATTGCAACAAGCCAAAACATTCAGAGGAAACTGTTTTGGATGATACAATGCACCAGAGAGTTGATTTCCTTGTTTAACTTCAAGTAATTGACTACCGCATAAAACAATGGATTATCTGATGTACTAGAGAGCCTCTTATTAAACAACTCCCCAATACCCCAATCTGTCAGCTTTCACAGCCTAGAGCAAAATATCAACACAATGCTCTTTGGAGTTGTTTTATAAAGCAACTCTCATCTTCTTCAACCCAACCAAGTTCTTCATTAAGCCCTTGAACCACAATAAAGAGGTGGATGTCTTCTTCCTTTAAGGTGCAGCAACAATGCAACCTTTCACACGACCAACAACTGCTTCTTATTCAACTGCAACAATAACGCAATGGTAGCCACACAATTGTTGTTGCAACAATTTGGTGTTTCTCAAAATCAATATCGTTTCATAATCAACACAACTACAAGCAACAAACTTCAACATGCTCAACAATGATCAAAATTATAGTTGATAGAGTACCATGCGATCAATCTAAATATGACATCAGCTTATGATCTACCTTACTTTGATACCACTTGTTGGGTTCTCTCAACCCTAATTGATCAAATCAAACGCAATGGAAATGTTCAAACAATCAATTTTACATAGTTCGGTCAATCGGTGCCTACATCTACGGATGGAAAAATTAATATATTTTGCTGAAAAGATTACAATACAAGAAGGTCATCCTTCGTCACACACTCTATCATAACCTCTCGGCCTTCAAAACGTCATATATCACCAATCAATCTGACCTACCCATAACATATATATCATGAATAAACTAGACTTCCAATACAACCCAAACACTAGGCGTCCACTATAATTAGAATTCTATGGCAAATACTTATTATAATTAGGTCTCTACTCAATTTACAACCCAACATGTGCATGGACACCTTATTTTTTACTAACAATGACACTCTTTCTAAGAAGAGCAAGAGGATATGGAGCATAGCATTTTGGAATTTAATCAAATATAGAGCATCTCTATCTCTATCCAACTAAGGGACTGGAAACTCTTTTGTTCTTTGAGGACACCTGGCCCCTCTTCTGCTTGTTATAATCATTTTGTTTTGTATCCAAATTCCAAAAGGAATTTTAAAAAATGCGACTGACGCTTACTGTAAACATGCTATTGCAGAAACTTATGTTCTAGTCAGTCTATACCTTCTGTACATGGTGCAGTCCTTGCTTTGGCAGCTTCTGTATTATCAGTTCCTTATGACATGCCCAGGTATGCCTCAAGTGATGCTATCATGTATGTAAAACATAAATTTAATGGATTTTATGTTATTTTCTTTGTGAGAATTGAAATGCATTGAGTAAAGGAATGTCATGCTAGCATCTTAGTCAATCTACACTACAATTGCAGACTATATAAGCTCCCATCAACAGCAATGTCTATTCAACTTATTGTAGCTTATGTCCATTCAGAACATTTCCATATCATGCCACAATTTATATGTGGTTGGCACAAAATATAGTAAGACCTCTCTATAGTGATACTCTATATAGGAATAACTGCCATGTAGTCATAAAAAAATCTGGTCCCAACTTGGGCCTGTTATAAATAAGAATAAACTCCACATTGTAATAAGTTATAATTTTTCCAGGTCCTGCCTTAAGGGATTTGCCTCCACATTGTAATAATTATTCATATATAGCAAAAAATATATGCTCTATTACATTAAAGGTTTAAGATGAAATAAAATATTAATCTAAAGTTGTTTGGGACAATGCATTTATAGAATTTACATTGAGAGAAAAACATTAAAGAGAACGCAAAACTTTAGACTTTTAAGATGACTTTGCATATTCCCAAGAATCCCAACACTACAAAGATGCATCTAGTAGTTTTTTGAATCTATGTCTTTCTCTTTGATCAATGTCTATACCTTGGATTTGACATGCTCCATTAATTAATTATTAATGTAGTGCTTACTTCACCTCTATAACACTTGCGCTAAGGATAACTGAGTCAAAACAATAATTTTTGTAACTACACCTCTATTAAGTTATATCCTCCTCATAGTAATGAAATTAGTTTGGTCCCAACATTATGGCTATAGAGAGGTTTTACTGTATATGCATGCTTCTGTGTCAGTGTTGAATTTAGGAGAAAAGGAACCCATGCGCAATAATGTTTTTGCATGTATAGACAAAGTAATCACAGAGTTGATTTAGACCACTTGAAGTGGTGGCTTCATACTCAACTTGTGCACCCAGTATCCTAATACGCTCAATCCCATTAAATATCCCCAATATGATAAGCTATTATTAATTCATGGACATAGACTAGGTATCTCCTGCTAATGTACTTGGTCCATAATGTCATACTGACTAGCAGCAGTAGCCATCTGCTATGGCAAGGTATTACATTTCTTGCCCCTAAACATAAACTGAATTTTTTTGTCTTCTAAGCTGCTTTAATTTTTCAGCCGGTCGTCAAATATATTTGGACAGTAAAACTTGGCTGTGGTCTAGGTTGGAGGATGAGTTGCGTTACCCAAATGATCGATAATAGCTATAATGGCATGACCTAGGATGTGTATCCAGACAAACAATATTCAAAGTAGACATACTACAGAAGAAAATTTAAGTGTAATTACAATAGGATAATGAGTTAGATATTAAATTTTTGCCCTCATTCCGATTAATTGAAAGATTATAGAATGTACCATAAGTGGTCTCTAAATTTGGAGGCTGGGCATCTTTTCACTTGGAATCAAGTTCTATTTAGAGTTAAAAGGCAAAGTTATATTATTTTGAGTGGCAAGACTATCAGTTAGTGACGAAGTGTGATTTTAAAGCTAAAAAGCAATTTAAACATTAGAAAGCTACTTTTTAATGACCCATGTAATCATCTTAATAACCTATAAGTGACTCAAGCTTTCGTCATTGTTTCACATTTACTACAACTTAACTTTTTCTCCAGTTTTCTGAGATTTACTCTTGCAAGTTTTCTAGCCAATTGAACCTTTCCATGTCTTTTCTTTTTCGAGATGCATTATCAATAATGTTCTTTGTCATTTTCATGTAGTTGGTTGCCGGACCAAGTGACCTTATTGGCTCGTTTCATTAGTGAACCGTCACCAGTGAGATCTACAGTAATGAAAGCTGTAGCTGAGTTCAGGAGGACTCATGCAGACACTTGGAATGTTCAGAAAGATTCTTTCAGCGAAGAGCAACTTGAAGTAAGTACTTTCTCTCTGCCGCAGACAAGAGACTTGCCAATCCACGTGCAGTATAATATCTTGTTAATGTCAACATTCCTGTTGATATCTATATATATAGTTCAGCCTCTACCTATCAGTTATACTATACTTTCAGTTGGGGGTGAAAACTGGTCAGGCGACACTTTCCAGTGAGATAAAACCATACCCAAGCCTAACCCGAAAATCTTAACACTATTACCACACCTGACCGACCCAATTAAGAATTGCGTGAATCGGGTCAGTCGGGGTTACTAAACTCAACCCAACGACCCAGAAAAATGTTTCTCCTAAGCTATTATCTTTCACATAAATGTGCAAAATAAGCTTAAGATATTGAAAATTAAATAAGTTAGTTAGAGAGACCACATGGTCTCTTTTTGCAATGGCCTGTAAGGAATTAAGGCCATTAGTGACCAAAGCCAAAAGCCTGGCAAGGTAAAGCGGAAAAAAAGGATGGGGGAGGGGGAGCTTTTATAGGAGGAGGGCTCACCCCCCTCCCCCAGTAGGCACGATTTGGGATTAAAGGAAGGGGAGAACATCCCTTCCCCCCCCCCAAAAAAAAAAAGAAAATAGTCCCACAGTGATTTCTCCCTCCAATCAGCTAGCTCTTTAACGCCTAGTGTGGGGTGAGCTTTGGTTGTCCTCATGATAGGAAACCCAGAAAAAAGTTTTTTTCTTTAAATTGTTGTGTTATGTCATACATAAATATATGTATTGAAACTTGTACATAAACATGTTATATACATATAGGTCTTTAAATAAGCATGTGTATATACATGCATCGGGAAGGTGGGTTGGGTTTTGGGTTTAGATATCTAAAACCGAAAATCCACCCGACATTTCGGGTGACGCTTAGCAATCACCTGATGGACCCCAGGGTAAGGTAAAAGCCTGCCCGAACCCGATCAGGTCGGGTGGATGTTCTGCTAATTGGGTTTAGGTTTTAGCCGTAGTTATAGTGGTTGCTAACAGGGTATCAAAGCTTTGATATTTTGGAGGTCTTATGTTCAAAATTGTAAGGGTTTCCTTGCTTCTCTCATTTAAGAACCTCTATTTCTTCCCTATTGTTAAATTGGGTTCATGTGCTATCACACGTGAAAGAGAGCATTAACTTCTATAATGTGCTTGGTATACACAATTATGACTCCACATATCAGCTATAACTTTTGTGGCAAGTGGTTTGTAACATATGTGATCTTGCAGGTTTTGGCAGATACATCATCATCCGCTTCATACTTTGCTTGATCTTGATCAGGAAAATACAATAGGATTTAAGGAGTGAGGCAAAACACTGGAATGCGTTTTATTTGCAATTCACTTATCTGTGCTATCAGCTTATTGACATTGTGTAATTAAAGAAACTAGACTTTTTTATTTTCTTCTTTAATTAAACAATGCGATTCATGAGATCTCCTGGTAAATCCCACAAGATGCAATCGGCATTGATTGGACCAGATCCTTTTCTGATGGCTTTCCCATCCCCAGCTTCTTCACCATAATCATCCTCACCTTGGCCATGCAGACTTCCCTGTTGATCAACACCAGTGCATGTGCTTCCTGTGCACATGCTCTGGTTCCAATTAGGAGAGCCATCTCCTTCATTGCTGCAAGACGATAGGTTGTACTGAAATCCAGGGACTGTTAGTGGGTGTGTGTGGTAGGCCCCTGCAAATGTGTCAGCTGAGGTGTCTCCAGTGGGAACCATACTCCAATTAGGCCTTGAGAGCGTATTAGGTTCTTGCATGGCTCTTGAGACTCTAAGTTTAATCTTTTGTACAGTGTCTTCCTCGTCGATATTAATAGACTTGCCAGAAATGTGGTTGGAGGTGGTCGTCCTGACAGGAAGGCGGGTGGCTATATCCTGCGTGGGTGCTCCTGCTCCACTAGAATGTTCGAGTTGGAAGTTAATGCGCCTCTTGGTGAGCAGGTGAAGCATCTCATCTTTGAAGCAGCCAAGGGCGGCTTCAGTGAGATGGGCCACCTGTGGCGGGGCCAGGGTGGTAGCTATTTCAGCCATCAGGTGGGAGATGGGCTTGTGGGTAACGGGATCAATTCCCATGCCTGATAGCTTCTTCTTCAGCTTGGTGTTCCAGTGGTTCTTGACATCGTTGTCAGTGCGGCCGGGCAGTTGAGCGGCAATCAGCGACCACCTGTTTGTTGGTTGAAAGGTTAATAAAGGGAATTTCTGCAAAATAATTTTTATTAAAAAAAAAAAGGTATAATTGGTGTGGCTTTTGTTCCGTTGTTAAAACTAGTAGGTCGGTCCGTCTGTTGCTCTCAATGATTCAGTAACCAAAATCCAATAGATTACAAGCCTTGTATATGCATCAATTCACAGACTGTTTACCGGTTTCCCACAACTGAGTGAAGTTTTACAATGGTTTGCTCTTCTGACTCTGAGAACTCGCCATGCTTGAGGTCCGGACGGAGATAGTTTGTCCACCTTAGGCGACAGCTCTTGCCACATCTTTGCAACCCTACCAGATAAACATAAACAGAACATAAACATTATATAAGGTGTATCGTTGTTATTATTGTTGCCAAGTAGTTAGCAAGTAGCTGAAGAGCAGACCAGCATTTTTGGGGATAAGGCGCCAGTTACGTGTGCCGTGCTGGGCGATGTAAGAGGAGAGCTTGTTGTCTTCTTCAGGGGTCCACTGCCCCCTCTTCACGTTGTCCTTCTCACAGCATGGAACCCGGCCCATAGTCAAAATTTTCAGGCTGTGTTTTTATTTTTTGTTTAATTTTGTTTTTTTTTTTTTCCTTTTACTTTAGACTTGGTGATGAACTGCAACAAATAAAGAGGCGAAGAAAAAGGCAAATGTGATGGGGCGATGGAAAGAAAAAATTCTCTACTTGTTCATCGCTGGTTTTCCAAGTAGCTTACTCTTTTTTTCTATTTCTTTTTTGAAATTTGATGACTGAGAAGAAGAAAATGGTTTTTATGGAGTAAACAAACCAAGTTCACGTGTGTGCATTGCATGCGTGAAGATTGAGGGCCATATAAGGCGCATGATTTGATTAAAGAATTCAACGCCCGTCGGGCGCGTGAATGACGGGCCGGTAGCTCACCCTCAAGACGCCCGGTCAACTCTGCTTCTCTCTCTTTCTCTCGGGTTGACTACTAGAGAGTTATACGGGAGTTGGCTAGCCTTATCATCTTGTCTTTCTTTTCTTTTTTATTTTTTATTTTTGGGGAAAAGAGGCCATTCTAGACAATTTAATTAGGTTGGGTAGCCCTTGCTTGATCACACAAAATTAGGAGTTTCAGCGCTGATGAGATCGCTAAAACTAAGATTGTTGCACGTGTGAGCGATGCATCACAAGAGAAAATACAATAAGCATGGTGTGGGGAGGGAAAATCAACACTGTTTACATGCTTCGCTGGACCACAATCTTTTATGGTTATGATGTCACAGTAACATATAATTAGGAATCGCAAGGACTGGTGTGATAGTTTGGAGCAGTGCTGGAGCCCCACTAGGCTCCAACGCAAACGTCCAATGGTAGCATCTAGACCCGTTGGACAACAGGGGAGCCGTGCAATCGGACCCTGTATGTTGGCCCCTGCGTGGGTGCCCACCGTAAAGCATTTTCCAATAATTTGTGGAGTTGAGAGCCGCAAAAGAGTTAATTAATTAAGATTAATGTCTTTTTTCCACCTTCCAAAGTTTTGGCAGAGGCCCCTCAAGGATTTGCAACCGTGATATGTTCTCAAAATAGGTTTCAATAGCTCATGGTTACTTAACTCAATTAAGTCTTTTTTTAATTATATAAGGTTAGCTATATGAATTTGCGTCATTCACTCAACTCTATCAAGAGCTAAATAGACAATTAAATTGCTAGTAGTTATATTTTTCTTAAATACTTTTGTCCACGTTATTAGACATTTTTTTACCTCCTCTATCATTACCATGAATTACTAATAACTCACTCTTTCTAATTAGGACATTTAAAGATTTTCGTTGTATATATCCAAACCACCTTAAATAGTTTTCTCTCATTTTATTTTCTATTGGCACTATTCCTACTATTTCATGGATGTGATCATTTGACATATTCATCTTAAAATTTACATTTTTATTACATTTAGTTTGTTCCCTTGTTATTTTTTCACTGCCCAACATTCTATTATTTATAACATAGTAGGCCTAATATCTATTTTATAAAATTTTCTTTTCAACTTCAATAGAATGGGCTGATCATATAATACATGTACCAAAAGCATTCTTCTACCTACCCCATCTTGTTTTAACACTATAATTTACATGCTCCCACAGTTTTGCCTTCTTTATAAATAATAGATCCAAATATCTAAATTTTCACTTTTTGATAACTATTGGTTTTTAATCTTTACATTGTTTTCATTTATGCTACTACTTCCATTAAAATTACAAGTAATGTATTCAAATTTGGGCTTACTAATTATGAACCATTTAAATTCTAGAGCCTCTATCCAAACCTCTAGCTCAAAGTTTACTACAAATTTAATTTCATCACTCAATACTGTATCAACTACAAATAACACAGGCCATTGAATATCTTCTTAAATATGCTTAGTCAATTGATTCATAACCAACACAAAAAAGATAAGGGCTTAAATTAGTCCTTGGTGTAAATCTACGGTAGTAAAAAATTCACTATCTAGTTTTTCCTATTATTGTTTGACAATAGTTATTGCTCTATCATACATATCTTTTACCAAATTTTTGCACCCATTGGAGACACTTTTTCTCTAAAACCATTATATTATGTCTCTAGGTACTAAATCAATAAATACTGTATGAATATCTTTCTTTTTTTCCCTATACATCTCCATTAATCTCTTTAATAAACAAATAGCTTTCATGGTCAATCTCCCAAGTATAAATCCAAATATATTGTTTGAGACCAACGTTTCAACCCTAACTCGATTTTCTATTATTATCCTCCACAATTTCATTGTATGACTCATCAATTTAATCATGCTATAAGGTTTTTTTTATTTTACTATATATATATATAAAACCAATATAAAGCTATAATGGCAATATTTTTATATATTATCTGATTTATTTATACAGTCAAAACTCTTTAATTTACCATGTGCTACTTTTGTCATAAATTTCAAAATTACCCACTACTTTTTATATAAAACTGTCAAATAAATTTATATATAAAAAATACATTTATGGGTAATTTGGTAATAAAATACTAAAACATTTTTTTTTTGTAATATTAGTAAATATAAGACTTATTTGAAGAACGATTCTTTTCTGTCATTTTCAGTTCTTTTCTTTTTATTGATAACTTTTAGCCCCTTTTTTTTTTCGGCCTCATTTTATTCGCTGCAACGCAGGTGCCCGTGGACTAGTATTCTTAATGAGACTCAAAAAAGATTTAAAAAGAACATATAGCATATATCTACCAATCCTTTCAAATCAAAAATCAAAAAAATTACGTAAGAATATTCTATACATATGGTAGGTTAGGATGAATTTAAAACTAACATTAATGTAAATTATATTTCTAATTTAACACAAAGTTCTTTAAATTAAAATTATATAAGAATGTTACCTGATTAATAAAACTAGGAAGAGATCTTAATGCTCCCTCAAGTACATTAATTATCATGCTTATATTCTATTTCATTGAATTATAGGTATCCTTTTTTCCGATAGGTCTTCGGGCTTAAGAGGTACTACCAATAATAGTAACAGTAGCTGTAGCGGTAGCAGACTCAGTAATTGATCGACTTATCTACACTAATTGTCAACTTATAATTTATCTACATCCATAAAGAAGTCTCCTTCCTACATGTCTACAGATCTACAATGAAAAAAACTACAGTTATTTAATGTGCCTTCGGACTACTGACCAACTCGGAGGTCACCGAGAAGAAAGGCATCAAGCCCTAGAATGCCTTGGGGGTACCAAGCTCTAGTTAGGTACCCATCGAGAAGATGGCCTAGCCAAAAATGCCTTGGGAGGTGATGTTGGACCAAATTCCCAACATACCGAGCAGGATGACACATCCTCTGTCATGACCAGGTCAACTAGCACATAAGGGCTCCAGATCAGTAGATCATGGCATCAGTTGGGCGAGCCCTAAGTACCAACCTGAATGTAATGACCCAAACTCTCACCTGATGTCATGATGATGCGTTGTCTGACTCTAAATGCTTGTGCAGATGATTTGATGTGTATTGTATATATGTATTTTATTTATTTTTAGAAAGAATTATTAATACTATTATAATTAGTGGCTTGTAGAAGAAGTCATACCTAAGTAGCTTGTAGAGCAAGCTAATATTATAATTGTAGCTTATGGGGAAAGCTACAAATAATTCTCTTATTTGATGCATTAATTATTTCCACCTTTCCAACCTTAAGATTTGGTCCAATATTATAGGTCCAATATATATAGTTTTATTTTAAGTGGTTGGTGGAGAGCTGGTGGGTGAAATTAATGTGTGAATATTTTATTTGAATACATGGTGTGAGATTAATGTATAATAAAAAGTTTTATTTAAATATGGAGTAGTTGTGAGAGGTGTTAAATTAGGTAACTTGTACTACAAGCCTCTCATATACCCACCTCCCATATCTCTCTCTCTCTCCAACGTTTTTTTAGCAAAAAAAAAAAAAAAAGAGAAATGAGAAGGGGAAGAAGGGAAAAGAAGAAAAGAGGAATGAGAGCCAGGGTTTGTGTCAAGTTCTCTTTATTACGATATTATCCTTACTTTAGCTTTTGTAATATATATATATATTTGATGGTTGTGAATGGAAAAAAGGAAGAGGGGAAAAGAGAACTTGACATGGTATCAGAGCACTTGGTGGTAGTTAAGAAGAGATGAAGCTCGGCGGTTCTTGAATCTGGCAGTGGCCGATGAGAACGCGAAGTCCGACGGAGCGAAGATCGTTCCAGAGTTGTTCCATCCGCCGACGAGATTGCCGGCGTCGGCGAGAGCAGCGTCCATTGCAGCGGCGAAGAGAGAGTAGCCCCTGCTTCGGAGGTATTCGGGAGCGGACTCGTGAGAGGTATCAAGGGAAGTGAATCTGTGGACTCTGCTCTTAAGCGGTTGAAGACGGTGAACATCGTTTGTGAACAGTGTTTGTGAACAATGATTTCGTCGCCGTGAACAGTAACCGTCAACCGTGATTTCGGTTGGTTTATCGTCATCGTCGTGATTCCGTTTGGTTCGCGAGCCATTTGGATTAGTACTTTAACCTCCACGTGAGATCATGGCTGGCGGAGAGGGTGACAAAAGGGTGGATATGACGTATCATCTTGGATCGAGTGACGGTCCGGGAAACATCATTACCCCGATTCAATTACGTGGTGAGAACTACGATGAATGGGCGAGGGCAATTCGAACCTCGCTTAAGGCAAAGAGGAAATTTGGCTTTGTGGACGGGAAGGTTCCGAAGCCAACAACAGAGGGGAAACTTGAAGATTGGGTAGTTGTGCATTCGATGTTGGTGTCATGGCTGACCAATACCATTGAGCCGTCCGTTCGGTCGACACTTGGAGAATATGATGATGCACAACTCCTGTGGAACAATCTCAAAAATAGATTTTGTGTGGTAAGCGGTATTCGTATCTGTCAATTAAAAACGTCCTTGGGAGAGTGCAAGCAAGGAAAAGCCGAGACTGTGGCAATTTATTTTGGTCGTTTATCAAAAATCTGGGACGAACTGATCACATATGTGAAAGTGTCGGTTTGTAAGTGTAGAGGTTGCACGTGTAGCATAGTCACGCAGGTAAAAAAACTGAGAGAAGATGACTATCTACATCACTTTCTTATCGGCCTCGATGGAGCATATGCTTCAATTCGAGCAAATCTGCTTGGACAAGAGCCATTGCCGACGCTTGATCGAGCATATCAACAAGTGATTCAAGCGGAACGACTGCGTGGCGGAGAGTTATCCAAGGATGGACGAGATAGTATCATGGCTTTCGCAATTCAGCCTGATACGCGTGGTAAGTCTCGTTTTGTGGATACTACTTACGAGATTTGCAATCATTGTAATAGAGAAGGCCACGCAGAATCCTCTTGCTTTCAATTACACGGGTTCCCCGAATGGTGGGGGGACCGACTTCGCGGAGGAAATGGACGGGGTCGTGGTGGAGGACATGGTGCACCGCCTGTCCGTGCACATAAAACTGGCGGGGCTGAAACTTCATCTGGGCAGCACGCAGGGGCTGGCGGGTGCAACTGACGCTGCGGCTCTTGCAGGTGTTTCCGCAACGCAACTGCAGCAACTTCTTGCATTTTGGAACTTCGACAAAACAAAAGATCGACTACATGGTAAGAACAGTCATTTTAGTTGGATTATCGATACAGGCGCGTCGAACCATGTAACATGCGACTTGTCTATTTTGAAGAATGTGAGAAAGGTGCAATACTGCCCGGTGGGTTTGCCGGATGGAAACAAACCAAGAGGGGAGTGTCGTGCTGTCAGGAGGATTGAAGCTTGACAATGTGCTTTATGTCCCACAATTGACATGCAATTTAATTTCTGTTACTCAATTAATCGATGAATCAAACTGTGTTGTACAATTCACTAATAATATTTGTGTTATACAGGACCAACCGACGAGGAAGGTGATTGGAGCGGGTGAAAGATTGGATGGACTTTATTTTTTTCGTGGTGTTCCTCAAGTGAAGGTCTTGACAGTGGATGGTGATTCGTCGTTCGAGTTATGGCATCAACGAATGGGGCATCCGTCGGAGAAAATATTGAAGATGATTTCGGCTGTAAGTCATTCTTGTAGGACAAATAATAAAGCTTGTGATGTGTGTCCGCGTGCAAAGCAACCTAGATCTAGTTTTCCAATTAGTACGAATAAAGCTGGTAGGATTTTTGAACTTGTTCATTTGGATTTGTGGGGGCCTTACAAGGCTCGTTCTTTGTGTGGGGCTACCTATTTTTTGACAATAGTAGATGATTTTTCAAGAGGAGTTTGGGTCTATTTACTTTGCAATAAACTGAAAGTTGAATCTATGTTTCTTAATTTTGTTGCTATGGTTGAACGTCAATTTGAACAAGTGATAAAACGTGTGAGAAGTGACAATGGGACCGAATTTAATTGTTTGCACGATTATTTTCAAAATAATGGGATTATGTTTTAGACTTCTTGTGTTGGGACTCCTCAACAAAATGGGAGAGTTGAGAGAAAGCACCAACACATTTTAAATGTGGCTAAAGCGCTAAGATTTCAAGGGAACTTACCAATCAAATTTTGGGGTGAATGTGTGTTGGCAGCGTGTCACTTGATTAATAGGACACCCTCTACTTTACTTAAGACTAAATCACCATATGAAATGTTGTTTGGGAAAGTGCCTTCTTATGATGCTATTCGTGTATTTGGTTGTCTTTGCTATGCTCATAATCAACGACAAAAGGTGATAACTTTGCAAATAGGAGCCGTAAATGTATCTTTGTTGGCTATTCTTTTGGGAAGAAAGGTTGGAAATTGTATGATTTAGAAACACATGAGTACTTTGTATCGAGGGATGTGAAGTTCTTTGAGAAAGAATTTCCTTTTGCGCCAAACCAACCAAGGAATGTTGTCACGACGCCCCTGACGTAGGCTGACGTCATGACCGGCACAATGTACTATACACTGTACATCCCATATACAGTATATAATAAACTGTCAGCCTTCACGTAGTCTCCCAATATTTACAGAATTTTTTTTTCTAATATCTCACAAATCAAATCTCATATAGATCTCTATAATCATTCCATTCATTCATACATCACATTTTCATTTCATCATCCAATATATTAAGCTATATATATATGCCCACACATCTCATCTAGATGATAATACATATATCTATAATGTGTGATAAGTATACATATCAAAATAACAAAAACATAAGCTATTTACTCCAAGCTTACATACACATACCAGACGAAGGCTTACGTGATTATCACTCACGGAGTTTCCTTTTCCCTTCGACTCAATACCTGAAATATTGGAGGAAATGGGGTGAGCAAACAACAGCTCAGTGAATATAGTTCTTGAGATGACAATTATATACATTTAGAGAAACATGACATTTAAAATCATTTCAAACACTTATTCAACACATGTATCATTCAACGAATATATTATAGATGTCAACAACATAAATTGCATGAGTTTTCAATAACACAATGCACAATCTCCCTCCTCCGCAAGGCAAGAGAGCGGGTCTAACTCTTGTATGGCCGTACAAGGTAGACACAACCTCTCATTACCCAATTCACAGTCATTTCAAGGGTCGCAACCCTTGTTAGGACAGACCTACTGACAATGAGGACTCGCAAAACCTCATCTGGGTCTAATTCCTAACGAAATGACAATGAGGAATCGCAAAACCTCATCATTACAAACTCCAATTGCTAAAATCAGTTTGCATGATCCATAAAACTCAATGCATTATATATAAATATAACATGCATACAATCAAACATTTTATATGCGTACAATGTCATACAAGAACCAAATCAAGGAAACTATACTCATAGTGGTTACACGGGGTTTCTAATCCAATATATCCTCTAAAATCGAGCACCATAAACGTCATTGCTTCCTCAAGAGCGTTTATCCATGTACTTAAGCTCTCAACTGAAATGAACCGGAGCTTATCATGAGAAGCACCATTTATCATATCTTTAGCTACTAAAAATATCAAAGCATAGCCAAATATCATGTTCTAACATCCGGAATTCAGTTCTCTACAATTCACTGGTCACATCACTGTTCACTATTCACTTCTCACTGTTCACTGTTCACTGTTCACTTCTCCTTCTTCTCTGTCGTTCTTCCTTTTCTCTCTTTGCTTCTTCTCTTTTTTTTTCGTTGCATTCTAGCAACTTCTTTCTTTTTCTTTTTTTTTTGTCTTCTTTCCGAGTACTGTTCACGGAAATATTTGGTGAACAGTACCCGCAGATGAACAGTGTTTTTTATTTTATTTATTTCTCCTCTTCTTCTTATATACACTCAATCCACATGAGACATACACGTGGTATACATCGATTTCTATTTTAAATCACATTCCGAACTCACTTTTGACATGTTCAAGTTCATTTGACACATGTACACATGAATTATACGTGTAGTATACATCTCGATATACGCATACTTCAACGTATGTATTTAATTAAATTTACGGGGTGTTACAAATGTGGTGACTCCTATGCTGGCGAACAATGAGGATGGGGCATGGAGTGAGGATGAGGGTGCCGATGAGTGTGCTGCGTGCCTCGATGGGGGTCTGGTGCTGCGGTGCAGCCCGAGCAGCAGCCCGTACATGAGGATGTACGTGATGAGGGGTTGGCGAATACGGTGGGGGAGCAAGGTGTGGAAGTTGACGGTGAGCTAGGGCGAGGAAAACGAGCCAAAACTCTTTCAACACGGTATCGTGATTTTGTTACTCAGACTATACGGAAAATAAGTCAATCTGAGAATTCATCGGCTACTTCCTCTTCCTCAGGTACGCCCTATCCTATAACATATTTTGTGAATTGTGAACGTTTTCTTGTGAGACATAGGAATTTTCTTGCAGCTGTGCAAACGGGACATGAGCCAAAGCATTTTAAAGAAGCGATGAAAGACTCGGGATGGCGAGATGTGATGGGTAAGGAGATACGAACCCTTGAAGACAATGAGACTTGGGTAATGGAGACTCTTCCACCCGGAAAGAAAGCACTAGGGAGCCAGTGGATATATAAAATTAAGTATAAGTCCGATGGCAGCATAGAGCGTCTCAAAGCAAGACTTGTGATCTATGGCAATCATCAAGTGGAAGGAATTGACTATAACGAGACATTTGCTCCTGTGGCAAAAATGGTGACGGTTCGTATTTTTCTTGCAATTGCTGCTATTAAAAATTGGGAGGTACATCAAATGGATGTGCATAATGCTTTCCTTCACGGTGACTTAAGTGAGGAGGTTTATATGAAGGTTCCTCCAGGTTTCAAAAATATAAATCCTAACATGGTTTGCAGGTTGAAAAAGTCGTTGTATGGTCTGAAACAAGTTCCCCGATGTTGGTTTGCAAAACTGTCAACAACATTGAAGAATTATGGTTTTGTGCAATCCTATTCAGATTATTCCTTATTTGGGTTGTGCAAGGGAAGAACTCAGATCAACGTGTTAGTTTATGTTGATGACTTGATTATTGCAGGGAATGATAAGGTTGCATTGACAACTTTTAAAGATTACCTTGGCAGATGCTTTTATATGAAGGATTTGAGAGTTTTGAAGTATTTCTTAGGGCTAGAGGTAGCCCGTAATCCAGAAGGAATTTTTCTTTGCCAAAGAAAATACACACTCGAGATAATTTCTGAAATGGGTTTATTGGGAGCAAAGCCTGCGGTATTTCCTATGGAACAAAATCACAATTTGGCCCTTGCTAAGGGCGAATTCCTTGCCGATCCGGCGCCGTATAGGCAACTTGTAGGGAGATTGATTTACTTGTCTGTGACGAGACCTGATCTTTCATATTCGGTTCATATTTTGTCCCAATTTATGCAACAACCTCGTGAGGATCATTGGGAGGCAGCTCTTAGGGTCGTGCGATATTTGAAGAAGAGTCCAGGGCAAGGGATTTTGCTTTGTGCTGATAGTAACCTATGTCTAGAAGGGTGGTGTGATTCGGATTGGGCTAGTTGCCCACTCACGCGGCGTTCCTTGACAGGATGGTTTGTGTTACTTGGTTGTTCTCCTGTGTCGTGGAAGACCAAGAAACAACAAACAGTGTCTAGATCGTCTGCGGAGGCTGAGTATAGATCAATGGCGGCAACAGTGTGTGAGTTAAAGTGGCTTCACCAACTTTTAAGCGACTTGGGTGTGCGACATCTGAAGGGTATGAAGTTATTTTGTGATAGTCAGTCGGCGTTGTACATTGCTCAAAATTCGGTTTTTCACGAAAGAACAAAGCATATAGAGGCTGACTGTCATTTTGTTCGAGATGCGGTGACTGACGGGATGATTTGTCCGTCATATATTTCCACTAGTGTTCAATTGGCCGACATCTTTACAAAAGCATTGGGGAAAACGAAATTTGAGTTTCTCCTCTGCAAGTTGGGCGTTCGAGATCTTCACGCTCCAACTTGAGGGGGGGTATTACGATATTATCCTTACTTTAGCTTTTGTAATATATATATATATATATATATATATATATATATATATATATATATATATATATATATATATATATATATATATATATATTGATGGTTGTGAATGGAAAAGGAAAATGGGAAAAGAGAACTTGACAGTTTGCTAATTCTTGCTCCAAGGTATGAAATCTCTTCCATTTTTCTCCACTAAATTACCATTGAAGGTGAGAACATGTTTTTGAATGGTGTAATTTGCAATATGGGTTTCGAATTTGGGGAGACCTAGCTTAGGTTTGGGTATGCATGAGCTTGAAATAGCTCAAAAATGGTGGACTTGGGCGTTCTTGACCCATACTTACTCCCAAACCACGATTTGGGTGCTTTCCTCCATGATTTTGGAGAAATTTGAGGCTAGGGTTTTGATGGAAACCCAAGGTTCCGAGGTGATTGCGTATGGAATGACTTTTTAGGATGATTTAGAACCCATTGGTGGCATTTAGCCAAATTTATATTGAAAAATTGATGGGGTTACTTTGTAATGGCCTAACCTTAGATTATGGACTTCGGGTTTTCTAATGCTAATGCATGTGAACTATGTTGATTAAATAGGTACATCTAGATGATTGATAATGTTAATTTGTGTCTCTACATGATATAATTTAATGTCTAATTCATTTTAGCCCTATGTCTCATTGTAGAGATTTTATCCAATTTGGGGCTTTTGGTTCAATTGGTTTGAACTAGATTATCTGTGGTGGAATTTAGTTAAGCATGAATTGGGTATGGAAGGAATTATAATTGATTTATGTTGGCCTAGGCCTAGACTTTCTATGTGTCACGACGCCCCTGATGTAGGCTGACGTCATGACCGGCATAGTGTACTATACACTGTACATACCCTGTATACAATATATAATATACTTTCAGCTTCAACAGAATTACACAAATCTCCAAAAAAAAATTGACAGCATCTCCCTATAAAATGGACTTCTCACAACCTGATATACTACAAATCAAATCCAATATATATACATAGATAATTATCCCATTTATTTCACAAATCAAATTCTCACGGGGCAGTGCAGTGTTAGCATGGCTATATCGTCAGATGTGTCGTGTCGTTGATTATGGCAAACGAAGTGTTTCAGGAGCACTGGTCCTAGTACATTTATGGGCATGGGATTGATTTTCATTTTGGCTCCACGGAGATGCAACGTTCAACGCGAGGATCATGACGGTCCAAATGTACATCTGTTGCCACCACCACCATTGGCATATAGGTAAATGAGTAATTTTTTTACGGAAGTCCACACGTATTTTCCTTTTCAACATTCACTGTTAACATTTATTAATTTGTCGTTAATATTTGCAGGTGGAAACCCGCATTGATAAAGAAAAAGGTCTCAACGCATGTGTTGAATAAATATAGAGAGACCTTGGACACTAAAGGTTTTGAAGAGGTGCAATATTCCAAACAATTTACATACATGTATTGCTTAATTTTGAGTTTGCATGGTGTTTCAGTTTTGACGTTAGGGGTGCATGTACAGGTCAGGTGGACTCCATACACCGATGATTTGATTGATGCCTGGCCAGATTATTGCAAGCATGGGCGACACATTTGGCACACTGTTTCTCCACTAATTTGTTTCGCCATAGTTGAGTTACATCAGCCAGATCGAGTGTTGCGTCAATTTGACATGAGACAAATGATTCCGGAGCCATGCGACACAAGTGTTGACTTTCACAAGTGTGATATGAGAAGCCAATGTGACAGTGATTGGATTCAAAAGCACATATATTATGTTGATGAATGAGAGCGTCGTGCTGAAAACTTGGCAGTTGGTGAAAATAATGTTTCGTCACATATGGAGTACAATGACCCATACATGATTTGATATCGATCAATAACCCGGAGGTATATGACTGAAAGTGGCGCAACTATCGATTTCTTGGTAAGATAGTACATTTTGCAATTCACGTTTTCGTATATTACTAAGCTAAGTTGTAGTTATTTTGGTTAACGTATGACATTTTTAATTTATTTAGGTTCGCAACATGGCTCAAATTAATTTGTGGGTTAATGATATGACTGTACTGACGGACATTAAGAGGATTTCAATGACTACTGTCACACTCTGGGTTGCACAGCGTGCCCCCTACCTAGGTGTGGGCGCACCCCCTCGGGGCGAACGCCAGCCATTATGGATCCATAATATTGTCTCATCCCGGTATAGCCACCGCCACACAAGGACGTCTCTTGTACACGAGATCATTTGTCTGCCACTATTCATAAATAGTGCAGGGTCTCCCCCAAGATCGAACAAGCAACCTCCCTTAAGAAGTTAGATTTCGTATCTTGAGTAGCCACTGAACCATTGGCTCAGTGGTTACTCAGATTGCGAAATCTAACTCCTTAAGGGAGGTTACGAGTTCGAATTTGAGGGAGACCCTACACTATTCATGATAAATAGTGTCAGACAAATGATCTCGTGTACAAGAGACGTCCTTGTGTGGCGGTGTCTGTACCGGGATGGGACAATATTATGGATCCATAATGGCTGACGTTCGCCCCGAGGGGGTGCGCCCACACCTGGGTAGGGGGCACGCTGTGCAACCTAGGGTGTGACAACTACGCTACAAACGGTGCATGCAGATTACATGGTTAAGAGGAACACAACAGAAAGACAATCGTCAGCATACCATCAAGTCTCATCACTCCTTCCAGTCGAGTGGATTCATTCACGAATGTCCACACATCACCATTGCAGCAGGATCCTTCCACCTTTGGCGATGCAATAGCAGATATTGAGATTGACCCGACAACTACTTCATTCGAGGACAATCCAACGTTGGGTGAAGAGGGAAATTGGATAGGTAGACGAAAAAGAATGCCAAGGCGAGGAAGAGAGCGAGGGCAATGCTTGGAAGGTGCATTTATAGCAGATACGGCTATTGAGGCGCATGATGAACGTGATGAACACGATCGTGAGGATGAGCACATATCAGCTATGCCCGTTGACGATGATCCAGCACCACATGTCGAGCGAGTTGTTCAGGTGCCTTTGCAGCACTATACAAGGGATCACTTACGGCGCAACAAACGACGTAAATGGCCAATATGTGGCACAGATTGACAACTTGTTTTACTGTTTTTGTATATGTTTTGATAATGTTGTAGTATGTATTTATACTTGCTACTTCAATTCAGTAATTTTTTTTAAACAGAATTACCTTGTATATGTTTTGATAATATTGTAGTTTTATTTAAGCTTGAATTTTGGATGGGGGTCCAAAAATTCAATCGGGCATGAGAATGAGGTTCTGTCGCCTCCGGGGGATCATGGGACGCTCTTAAAGTGGTCTGATAAAAAAAAACCATGTGGTTTGGCTTCGATGAAGCCTAACAGTTTACTAAAAGCTTTGGTTTTTTATTTAAACTTGAATTCTGGATTGGGGTCCAAAAATTTAACCAGGCATGTGAATGGGGTTCCGTCGCCTCCGGGGATCATGGGAAGGTATTAGGACTCGCTGAAAGTGATCGGGTAAAAAAAACCACGTGGTCCTTCTCAATTGATTGACAGAAGTACAAAAAAAATGAAAAAAAAAATCTGTATGAAAGACGTCTTTTTAAAAGACGTCTTCCGATAAACAGTTTTTTATTTATTTATAGAAAGATGTTTTTTATAGAATTTTTTTTAAAGGAATGAGTCTTTTTAAAAGACGCATTCAATTCAAAAAAAATTAATGAAAGACATCTTTTGAAAAGACGCTTTTTTAACTGCTCAAGCTCCTTAGCTCACGTGCCACTTATGTATCAATTGACTGGACTTTAAATAGTCAAACTAGGGCAAAACAGTCATTATTTAAATTTTAATGACATTTGTAAAAAAAATTATTTTTTAAAGGTAATCAAATTAAAAGCCCGCCGACGAGTGCGTGCGAAAAAAAAAAAAGTAAAATATAAAATAACAATATCTTAAATTTTGGGGGAATGACGAACCAGTCCTTGGGAAAGTAATAATGAGAGCTAAAAGGCGTGCCCAACCCTTCTCTTCTCACTCACTTCATTCTCTGCTTTTCTGCTTTACCATAAAGTGATTAATAAATTCAGAAGCGATTGAAATCAGAGTAGCATGGCCAGCCCAATACGTCATAATAGATTCCCATTGACATATCTGTCTGCCCTTTTCTTCGTCTCACTCACCCTAGTCACCGTAGTCGTAGTTGATCAGTGGTCACTCGTCTCTTCGACAAACGCGGAAGACTTCCTCTTCCATGTCATCAATGAAGACGTGTGCGCAAGTTTAAAAATTTAGATTTTATTATTTAAAATCTATATCTTTTTGGAAACGTATTAGTACTACTATTAAAATTTTAGATAGTAATTACCAGAAAATATCTTATAAAAATCAGCCTAAATTCTTAAATTTGTTTTTTTTATAAATACCATAATAGCCCTGGAATTACATAGAAGCTTCAAAATATCGCAATGCTTATCAGAAGGGTAATTTTAGAAATTTGTAAAAATGGAAAATAGCACATGACTTTGCTAAATAATTGTATAATATGTAATATCAATAGATTGTCTGTGTAGCTAATGGGCAAAAAGTAATTTTAAAACTTTTGTTGTAGATTGAATCAAAATAATCAAAGACAATGTTAAAAATTATAAATTGACTTTTCATTCTTTATTTTCTCTTTATGATCTTTCTCATATTTATAGGAAGAGATTTACATTACAAGATCACTAACTCACATAATATGTAACTATGCTCTCAAATGAATAGATAACTATGCTCTCATATGATTTATGTGAGATACATATATATACGTATTTATACAACTTGAATATATATACTATTTAGATACATATACAACTTGAATATCATACTGCTTGATATATGTGTATAGTACATGTAATTATAATTTAGATATTCAACATATTTACAACACTTCCCCTGTGAATATCCATCACTGTAGAATATGTCTCGTTAAAACCTTATTAGAAAAAAACTCAGTGAGAAAAAGTCTAGTGAAGGAAAAAGAGTACAATATTCTATTGAAGTCTTATATTGTTAGGACTACCTCGTTAGCCTGCTACCACCCCAGTATCGATTGTCCCTAAATTTTTGTTGCGACCAGGCAGGCCATGACCAAGCCGCGACTAGGTCACAAGCGGGAAGTAACAGAGAAGTGACTAAGAAGCAATCGAGGGCAATCGAGGTGATATCAAGCTAATAACTAGGCAAATTCGAGTGTCAATATTGTATATAATCTTCTTTGTAATTGGCAAAGCTTTGATAAATAAGTTGTTCGATCTTATTTGTCAGTCTTTTGTAGCTCATGTGTGAAAAAGACCTTTTATGAAATATATTTGGCTCTGTTGGCTTCAATATAAGCTTTTCATTACTTTGCAATACATGTTGCATTATCTTCTTATAACATTGTTAGATAGCCTCTAATTTAAGATCATTCATGTGATCCATACACATTTTTTGACTTGTTTCAGGAGTCGCGATACTTTTCTGGATGATTTGAAAATATAGCAACTATTGTCTGCTTCACAAATCTCCATGATATGACAATATCATTATAAGTGAGATTGTGCTTGGGATCGAGCATGGTGGGGATCTGACAAATATTCAACATTTGCATATTCAGCCAGTTTTATTTTTACCTTTCTTTAATAAGATAAACTTGTATTGTTTGCTTTGTTAGAGATAACATTATGCATTCTTAGCACTATTTTAATATGGTGTAGAGCTATATATCCTGCAAACATGTTAACAAATAATTTTGTATATAAGAGCATTTATTGCATCCAGGCATGGTATTTCAGGACCAACTAGCTCTTCATTATTTAAATGAAGGCGAATATCATCTTTATTTACTTTTCAATGATCTCACAATATTGGGGAGTCTAATGGATATTTTTGTCCATATGAAATTTCTTCAATAAATTTCTTAATATATTTGATAAATGGACAAAAATTCCACTTGGAAAATTCTCGATCTGCAGGCTAAGACAAAAATTCATTTTTTCAAGATCTTTCATCTCAAATTTTTCCTTGATAAATATATTTTAATAAACTCTTCAGGAGTCTTAACATATGCAACAATGAAATGAATAAAGTGCATATGCAAATACGTTTGGTAGAATGCTCACTCATACAATTATGAAAATGTATACGCATATTGATCAATATGAATATTAATGCAGTACATACTTTAGGCCTTTTAGATCCTTCAAAGATCATCATTTTGAAGCTTCAAGTATAATTCATAAATTCTTCAGGGATATTCACGTATAACATCGTTATCCATGGATTAATATATTTCTTCATGTATATCTAACATGATTTACCTCTTTAGGTATTAGAACTTCTGGTTCAGATAGCTCTCAATTTTTCAACGAGTTTCACTATATTTGATCTTGCTCCTTTCTACTTTTTCAATGTCAACATTCTTATATGTTTTGAGATCCCATAATATCAAAAGCACACTGTAACGACCCACTTTCACATATGATGTCGTGATGACGTAAAATGCTCGATTCTAGGTCTTGTGTATGTATTTGATGTATATAATACTTGTATTTTAAGTATTTTGTGTATGTATTTGACTCTATGCCCTATTGTAGAGATTTGGTACCCATGGCTTGGAGAACTTTTATGTGTTTATTCCTTTTGATGGATTGTTTAGATGTGGGATTACTTGTGGAATCATTTTATGGACTTATCTTTTGTCTTGATTATTAGTATGGTTGGTAGAATTGCTCAGGTTTGTATAAGGCTCGTAAGGTTTCAACCGCCTCATGCATGTTGAGGGTGGTTGGAGATGCCTACATCAGGCGTTCCACCCCGACATTTTGCACGTTGTTCCACGGGGATGGTGGTCTGGGGTTTGGGGTTACCAAATGTGCTATGACCTTAATAATCGGGCTATCGATTATGACCCAAAGCACCATTAATATGCTTGTTTGTTGTTGTATCCAACGCCACGCGTATATCTCACGGATTTTCATAAGCGGTCTTCCTCTTTCATCTAAGATTTGTCACTCCACCCCATGATTATACAGATTATCTATTAGAGTATTTATTAGAGGATCCATCACTATTTGATCAATTACTCTTCTGGCGAACACATCTTCTAGATGTCATTGGTGGTCACCTTCCGTTCCTCGAGTATCAGATTGGTTTTGCGTCATTTCCTACACGAACTTCTCTCTTTTACTTTGAGATGCAAAATGATGAGGGCTAAAGTTGTTTATAAAGTTATTAACTTAATGCACTATTTTTAATTGAATTATTAGAGTTTTCCTAATTGTCAGTCATTTGTCGGTAGCTGTCAATTTCATTGGATAATAATTATAATAATTGAATTTTCAATACTGTTACGAATATACTTAATATTGTGATCATCTAACTTTATACTAATACTTTTTAAAAAGTATCTAAAAAATTTGCGTAATTATATGATATGTCAACTAGTCATAAAATAAGCATATAAACAAATGAAACTTGTTCAAATGATGTCATTATTTAAAATATCATTGAGGCCCTAAAGACTTGGCAAGTTGTGCCAAAATATAATAAATATATTGTGTCAAAGAGCTTTCAGTTCCTAATCACAATATCTTTTCAATTGACTTCATAATTTAATAAGCCAAAAATTCAAGTAATAAGTCTTTCTAAATATTTTCAAATAATCAATTAGGCAATATAAATATATTCTTTAAATATTTGATATCTATCATTTTAGATATCTTTAAAATCAACCAAGATCTTCTGGACCTATAGGCACGTTTTAAAAGTGTTATTATTTTGCTTCATTTTTACAACAGCATATTCACTCTTCTAGAGCTACAAATATATTTTCAATTCAACATCTTTTTCTTTATTGAGGCATAATAGATTAATTATATGTTTGATATACAACAGTTACATCACAATTTTTTTTCATTCCACACCTAAAGCAAACACATAGATAAACATTTATCTTGTGCTACGATAGGATTACTCAACTTCTGGTATAACATAATAATCTATTTCAAATATATGGTTGTAATCATATTCTAAATTGTAATCATCACGATTCTCATAATAATTTTAATTATGTTATAGGTTATATTCATGATCATTAAAGTAACATTGTCTTCGAAGAATGATATAAAAATTAAGTGGATGAGCATAATAATTTTCATCACAAATTTTCTTGAAAAGATTTTAACAGTCTTTGTATTGCTACTTTAAGAGCATTTGCGAGATAATTTATCTTCTCAAATATGTCTTCTTCAAATATATAATTTATCTCATGGAATTTTAACATTGCAACATCAGGTGCAATTAGTTATTTGGCCATAATAAACTTCGGGTCCGTATAATTATAATATTCCAACTTTAGGTGTAATTAATTGTGATGAACCCTTAAATAAAAAAGTTATGAGTTTTTGTCATGAGATATACATAAACTTCAGGTTATGTTTTCTTGTCCATAGTTCAAAATGTTAAATCTTCAAAAGTAATTAAATAATTGAAATAACTAATTAATCATAAATAATTATTCAACAATAAAAGAAAAAGTTAGTATAATAATGAATTATAATAAAGAAAAAGTTAGTGTTACTGTTAGTATTAGTGTTAATGTTAGTATAAGAACACATCACAATAAAATATAATGTTAGTATTAATGCATTATATTAGCTTTAGGCTAATTTACAAATTCACAAATATGTGGATCCTGTGAACAAAATTCATGTGATTTCACATGAAAATTTATAACAATGTTAGAGTATATAAATTATATGTTACGTAAGATGTTAGAGAAATAAATAAATAAATAAAATTAGAACATAACTTCTGATTATGAAAAATATAGCTCTTTGTTAGAAAATTATTTCTTAATATATAGCTTCAAGCTATAAATTCTTCTACATAACTTCAGGTTACGTAAACAAAATATCAATATAGTTTCATGCTATATGAATTTCTCTACATTGCTTCAGGCTATGAAATCAAAATAAAAATAAAAACTGCAGTGTAACTAGAAATACATTAAATAAATAAACATGATAAAAATTCATAAAATTTTACCTCAATATGTTTTTTATGATTGAACTCCTTGATTGAGCAGAGCCTTCGTGCTGATAACGTATTGTAAACTGAATCAAAATAATCAAAGAGAATACTCGAAATTATAAACTAGCTTTCTATTATCCATTTTCTCTTCTCATTCATTTTCTTCCTATTTTCTCTACACCATTTCTTACAACTTCTCTTCATGATTTCTCTCATATTTATAAGGAAAGATTTACATCAAAAGATCACCAACTCACATGATGGGTAACTATCCTCTCACATGGATGGATAACTATGCTCCCACATGATTCACGTGGGATACATATATATACGTATTTATACAACTTGAATACATGTATCACTTGAATACATATACTATTTAGATACATATACCACTTGGATATCATACTGCTTGACATATGTGTATAATATATGTAATTACTATTTGGATATTCAATACATATTTACTGCAACTTTCAACTTGTAATTAAATTTCTAGTAGCCATATTCTCAAATGACAACAATTAATCCTGAATATAATCTAGTATCTATGAACCTCAAAATCCATTATCATGTTTCACCAACCAATGCGCACTTCAGATCTATATACTATTATAATAAGAATACGTAAGGTAGTTAAAAATGAAATTTTTTTCAACCTAAAATATCTTTGAAAAATTTATTTTATTTTTATATTTAAAATTTTAATTTTATTGTTAATAGGCTAAAATAGTAATTATGCAATTATGGGAGCAACTAAACATACCACATTAGTTGCTCCCCATACCACATTTACTACCTTTACCCCACCTAATGCTATCCTTCTTTTTTTACCACAAAAAAAGCCCAAACTTTCCAAAATAACCCTTTCTTACCTTCAACGCCTTTCCTTCTTCAAGTTCCAAACCCTAACGCCATTGCCACCATTGTGAAGTTTCATCGCCCAAGCTTCCTCTCTTTGTTAAAGGCTAAGATCCAAGGTCATTTCTTCTCCTTTGATATGATCCAAAGCATCCACGCCGTCCTTCCCCAATTTCTCATCCAAAAAACTTCAAATTGAGCCCTACCTTGGAAGCACCCATCATCTTGGCGTTCAACGGTGCACCAGAATACAAATTGCGTCGAAAATCACAAAAAACGTCAAATGGGTTAGACAACCACCATAGCTTATTTGAAGGGTCATCCCCCTCGAAAACAAACGAATATGAGAGGTTCGGTTGGAACCTACCGAACATGTGCCCATGGTTTGGTAGTACAAGACTAGACCTATTAGCATGTCCTACCAAACTGAGGGCACATGTTCGGCAAGTTTTGACTGAACCTCTCCTTTTTGCTTGTTTTCGAAAGGCTTCGTATGAGAATCGTATATTTATGGCCCTTGAAGCGATATTAGCCCAAATCAACGCACTTCCCACTTAATTTGAATGTCGGAGTACCATTTTCCATCGACAGGTAGCAATACAATGGTCAACGGTGCACCGACATATATATTGCGTTAAAAACTACAAAAAAACACATCTAAATGAGTTAGACAACTACCATAACTTACTCAAGGACCATTCCCTAAAAAATAATAAAAAATAAAAAATTTGATCGAAACCTACCGAACATGTGCTCTCGGCTCGATGGGACAGGACCTTTGCTCACAAGTTTGGTCATGTACTCCGGAACTGAGAGCATGTGATAAAATGAATAATGTGAGAAGGGTAAAACTGGAAAGAAAGATAAGCATCTTATAAGGCCACCAAAACTTTATATATCAAGTATATAAAAGTGTGAACACTACCTTAAATCTTAGGAAATTAATGAAAACTGCGATATTGAAAGAGCAAATGGGACTCTTGCCACCGAAAAACAAAAAAAAAAAAAATTAAAAAGAAGCAAATGGGACAGTGGTCAAATGTAGTGGGCGTTGAAAACTTGAATTTGGCGTAGGCCATGCTAATTGCTAGGGTATCTCTTACCAAGGGTCGTTTAGAGGTTCACAAACGACGTAAGCGACTTGACCCACTCTTAATACGTATGCGTATTAAATATTTCCAGTTTTCATTTAAAAACAAAAAATGTTGCTCAGATTAGTATTAGTGAGAAATGTCATAACGAACCATCTTGCTGAAGTTCAGCTATTTGTTTAAGGAGGGTTGATTGGCTTATTCAACCTTGATCACCGTGAAAGACAGGATCATGGAATATTTTGTGCTCATCTTCGGCTCAAAACACGTGGCCCGTTCCATTTTAGCCGATGGGAACTTTCACTACTATATACTAGGTCTATCTCAATGTCGTGTGCTAATAATAAATTCACTTCGAGGATTTTGGTTATTCTTGCGTTACCAGCCACATTTGTTCTTCTAGGATGTCTCAAAGTACTTCGAAAATAGAATTCATTCAGGTCCCTAAAAGCTTTAAAAAAAAAACACATTTCAACCATTAACTCAATGGATTTATTTTCCGTGTTCCACATTAAAAGAAATTGTTTTGGAATCCCAACTGAGGAGAATACTTCCCACCACACCACGGGCGGGAGCCCGCGCACACAAAAAAGATAAAAAGATTTTAAGCAATCAGTAGAATCTTCCCAAATGGCTTCGAGTATCACAACTCTTTTATTTGTGAAAAAAAAAGAACTTGTCAACGGGGGAGAGAGTCCAGAGTTTATTGTTGATTTGCTTTCTTGTAGTTTACTAGAGACTTGGAGAATCCGGAGCTATGGCAATCAAGGTTTCCCCTTCTCAGTAATCAATAAAACTACAATAGTTGAAGTTCTTACCTACTTTGAGAAGAACTTCTTAGCCTGCATTGAGATGAAGGAACTCATTCAGCAATAATTTATAGATAATGAGGCAAGAAATTTAAAAATATCTAAAATTACTACATTTACCTGCTCCAGGGTCAGAAACATAATCACGTTCCATGATCCTAGCCGACCAAAATTTGGAATGAAACCTTTATAGAAAGCTAAAGGTCCCTGAAACACAGACACAAACCATAATAAGCAATCAATAACCACTTTTAAGTGTCTTGGCTGCAGTTCCTGTTAGCATATTTTCCCACGTTAGAACAATGTTAGAGATAGAGGATTTTGAAAATGTTGGAGAAAAAATCTTGCTTTGCTAGAAGACGAATGATGGGCATGATTCTCTCAGCTTGAACTAATGTGATTGGAACCAGAGACACAAGAGGACTACCTGAGAAGGATGAATAGTTTCCTAGTCCTTCAGATAATGGATGTTTTAAGTCCAATTGTTAATAGGTCACTCTTCCTAATTGGTGCATCTAAAGGTCTTCATTTTTCTCTTAGCTTTCAATCTTTACTGTCTCTTCATATGTATTTCTACTTTCACTAAAATTATATTTAATTTAGTCTACTAATCTTAAACCCTTTTCATTATAAAGCCTCTCTCCAAACCTCTAGCTTAGCAATTAATCTAGATTAATTTCATCATTAGCAATATAACACACACCATAGAATATCTTTCTGAACATGTCTAAGACTTAAGGCAGATTCTTCCAAAATGACTACCATTGAAGGCAAAAACAAGAGTTGCCGAGGTCATCCATCATCTTGGTGTGTATGTATGAGCCTTGGCTGTACACAAGTAGGTACTAAGTTACTATCATTAATAAAATCTTCTGTTGAGACCATTCCATGGTAAACAGGTTCAAATATGCTTTGGTCTAGGTCAAAAAGGATTCACTAAGAGGAAGCTAAGTGGATTTGTAAGGTAATCTTATATTGTGCATGAGTGGAAATGCCTGAAAATAAAAGCCATGTATTAAAACTTTTTTAGTTACTGAATACTTCTCAAGCAAACAAATCTGAAAAACTAAATGCTCTTGGCTCAGTTCATAAATTATTACGCGACAAAAATCTGATGTTAAAACACAAACACCACAAGAGTATTATTTAATCACAAAGAAATGCTAATAAGAGGATGAGGAAGAAGAGAACACACATCATTTTTCAAAGTCCTGATGAAACAATCGAGAGTGCTTTTGTAAGTCGAGTCACCCATCATTCTTGACTTCACCTGCAACAAACCAGTGAAGCATATTTTTCATAACAATCTTCTTCCTGATGCTTTGTTGACAAGATGAATAATGTAAAGCTAGTTACTGCAAAAGCAAATAAAGAACTAAATTTACTGATAATGCAAGTCCAAAAATCATTATACGAAGGCTAATGGACATGCTGACCACATAGATAAAGCACACAATAACCGATAAAGTGCATATAACTAGTCTGTTTGACCAAAGGGCAGAGCTATTTAACCAATTGTCAAGCAAATGAGCAACCAGATAACTTGCAAACAATAACTAAGGCAACTCATTCAGGTTCAGTGACATCACTGAATGACCAGAAAAAAACCTTCAGAACATAGCTTGCTCAACGCTGATATGTAGTGATTTCCATTAAGGAGTGAAAGGACTTAAATGTGTTAAAACTTTTAACAACAAATTCATATTGATTGAAAACAAAAAACCTCCGGATCAATCACTTGAATTGAAGTTCTCAGTCACAGTGGCTGTGAAGGATAAGTAAAAGCATTTGGAGGTAAATAAAGCAAGACCCAAGCATTTCACAATCAACAAGATCAATCACCAATATACCAAACATTCTAGCAATGGGCTCTTATAAATCTCCACTGTGTTGATGAATTGGATAAAATTCATCCTTTGTATCTAGGATTAGATTTTCAGGGACAAGGGCTACTTAACCGTTTTCTTGGAGAATAATTTAGAAAACAAGGTGGGACAAATTCCTCAGAACATTTCCCTAACTAAAGCCTTTTTCCAAATTATGCTTGTGTTCCTAATGCAGCATGTCAAGAAAACAGAATGGAGAAAGAGGAGGCAAATAAAGCAAGACCCAAGCATTTCACAACCAATAAGGTTGTAGCATTTCTATAGATCAATATCACCAATATACCAAACGGAGTGTTTTAAAAAGCAGCAAGCACGGTTAAAAAATTCTCCAAAATTCGGCGAACTTCCACGAATTTTTATCCTTTTTTTTACCACCAAAGTGCAAAGTGAATGTAAAATAAAAAAATGTAAAAATTCACCAAAATAATTCGATAAAATTCGACAAAATTCAATAAACTTGGATAAAAAATTTATTTTTCAATTCATAAATGACAAATTCGACAAAATTCGATAAAATTCAACAAAATTCAACAGAGAAGTAAAAAGATGTTATTTCATCAATAGAAAAAAAAAAAAAAACAGCCAGTAATAATGTATTATTTTCAACTTCATCAACCAACATAGCAATATAAATTTTAAAAAATAATTTAACAAGCTAACAAATTATGTAATTTATGGGATATGCAGTATATGCTTTACCAAAAAAAGAAGAAAATAAGCAAATAAATAAATAAAGTTGAAATAAGATAAAAACTTAAAAATAAATTAAAAGAGTTCCCAAAACCATATTCTTTTAGTTAACTCTTATAAAACAAGATTAAAAAATGATACATTTAAATAATAAACTAATAAATTAAGCATGGTGGAATTCAAACTAGCAAAGTATATGGTCGAGAAACAATCCACCACAAAATTAAATATCAAAACAAAGAAAAGAAATTAAGACCAAAAGCCACCATTTCAAATTCATTAACCCACTTAACAAAATTTATTTTACTAGGTCACTTATTGGTATTTTTATGTATTAAAAGTGTCTATTTATATTATTTTTAAGCTTATACTACAATAAATCTAGATATTTAAGCATATATGCAAAAATTCTATAAACTTCTTTAATTTAGCAAATTTTTACAAAAAAATTTTCATGTCGAATAAAACTTCTCCGAATTAATTCCAATTTTCAAGTGACCGAAGTCAAGTCGAAATTGAATTTTCAATCCTTGGCAGCAAGCATAGTGATATAACTTATTTACACAAAGTTGAAATGTCTTTCAATTCCTTTTTTAGGTTTTAACCACAGATAGACCATATTAAACATATAAATGAAAAGATCAAGAAGCTCCAAAACTTTAGTGATAAAGAAAACAAAATGGAGAAAGAGGAGGTAAATAAAGCAAGACCCAAGCATTTCTATAGATCAATATCACCAATATACGAGTTTTTTAAAAAGCAGCAAGCATAGTGATATAACTTATTTGCACAAAGTTGAAATGTCTTTCAATTCCTTTTTTAAGTTTTAACCACAGATAGACCATATTAAACATAGAAATGAAAAATTCAAGAAGCTGCAAAACTTTCGTGATAAATGTTACCCTGTTCAACAACACATTAAAGTTTAACATGTCCAACGCTCCTCATTCAAGACATGTGAACCACTATGACTGATGAGGAGACATAGGTTTTTCAAGACAACTGAACCAGGCTGCATGACTGGTTAAAGACATAGGATATGAGCAGCATAAAAACCATTAGTTTACATATCAAAAAATAAATAAATAAAAGAAATGGAGAGAATGTCACAGGTTCAACAAATGCAGGTGCACTCTGATTATGCCCTTCAAATAAAAAAGACAGTTTCAGGAAAGGATCCAGTATAACTTTACATATTTTTTCACCCAATTTCAGTGACAAAAATAAAAAAGAATGGAACAAAAAATCAATTCATCTTTAAACTGACAACAAAAGAAAGAAACTGATTGTCTTGCTTTTGTCATTTTTCCACTTGATTCTCTATTGGGGCATTGAGTCCTGACTACTGAGTCAATTAAATAGAACTGACGGCCAGTAAGGTGAAAATCCATGGAAACAGAAATCAATTCTGTAAGTACAAGATGGATCAAGAAAGCTTACTACATCAACTGGGGAACCAATGCAGACTGCAAAAAACCCTGCCCCCAGACCAGCTAAAAGATGAGTGAAAACATTATCTGTGAATCCTGGAATTTTCAGGATTGTCTGCATTGGGAAAACCAAAATACAAATAGCAACAAAAGAGTGGTAAAGTTGCTTGGTAGATCTTAATCATCTTATAAATGACTAAATGAGTATAATCCCTTAATGAAAAGAGAGTGTTCTCACCTGCTTTACTTGATCATAACTGGCTAATTCAGCAGCATTTATAATAGCATTTCGTGCTACATTAGGTCCAAGTCCAGTCCATAGGGCCCTGAATCCTTCCTAAACTTGGATGATTTAGTAAATTGCAATAGAATGGCATAAAAAACCGCCAGAATTTAATGAATATATAACCTGTCTGACTATTGTAGAATAAGCATTCAGTGCTCCAGAATAACGTCTCAGAGCCCCAGGGGGTAATTTCCCTTCTGCTTGGAGCCGGACTTTTACAAGATCAGTTGGACTAGCCACCATAATCCCTAAAGCTCCTGTTGATGTCAGAAAGCACCACTAATAAACGTATTAGGAAACAAAAGGAATGACAACAGAAGTTCATTCTGCCACCTATTTAAAATTAGGCCTGTGTGAGCGATCGCCAAAGGCTAAAACATCAAATACGAACGTCCAATTAAAAAAGAGGACCAGGGTACGTCCAAGTGTGCTTTTAATCATCAGAGAAACAACAAGAATCTAAGCAGTAACCAAACTCTCACCTGTTGTAAGTGCAGCAAGTATTTTCTTGGATAGAGGAACATCTCCAACAAAATCACTGCCAACATAGAAGCTTTTGACCTGTTCAACAGTCAATTTACGCCAAAGATAATTTCATAAACAAGAAAAGAAAAATTACAACACAATATTAGGAAAAGCAAGAAAGAGACAATCAATGCAGTAAAACCAAAATCTTACAGGTTCATATAATCCAATTCTTAAACCTCCAAAGAGGCATTGACGATGTAAGCCAGGTACTATGCCTTTCCAAAGGGCAGAAAGACCTTCTTCCCTGGCTATAGTACCAACAGTACCCAGCATGCCTCTGTATTTAGGTAAAGTCCCTCCATCACCCACAGATTTCTTTTGGAGCTGAAGCCTAACTTTTGCAGTGTCCAAAGGAATCGTACAAAGCTGCATGAAGTTCACAAAGCATTACAATACACAAGGCAGTTCATGGCTGGAAAGAAGTCATTAACTTGATGAACATAATAGATAGGCAGCACCTAGTGGATCATGGTGGTCGTAAGCAATAAAAGACCTAAAGAAATACTGAAAGAACCACCTGAGCAGTACAAGAATAAGGCTCATCATGGATTAGACGAGAATAAATATTATTTTGAAGGGGTTCTCTTAAAGCCAATTCAATAGGAAAACACACAAGCAATCAGAAAACAGAAAACAGATTACTGTAGGTACCCACATTGAAACAACTGAGTCGTGGTTTGAGTGTCAAGTTCTAGTGAATTGATCACAGTCATGAAGACAAAAATTGTAAAGACTTTGTTATACATTCCATCCAGGATGACATTGTAAGAGCTCCTAGATCTGCTTGGTACAGGAGCTGAACTTTAAAAGTTCAAAGATAGATTATCAGTTCATAAGGAAATATTAAAACTATATAGATACAATATTTGTTTCAGTTTATTAAAGTTCTATTGGAGAGGTTTGCTAAGTTTTAAACCCTTTTCAAACAAAACAAAAACTTAACGAACTTTGCAAGCTTTTCTAGCCATTTGATATATGTTTCTCTGAGTCGGCTTAGTGTAATAAGACCAAGTAATTGCATTTTGATTTAAATGAGAAAGCAAAGTGATATTCAATATGCTCAAAGATTTCTGCACTTTGTCTCAATCTTCACATGTGAAACATTAAAAAAAAAAAAGAATAATGAATGAAACATGAAACTGAGTATTCGTTTCATATAGTAAAACCACTATCCAAACTCCAAAGAAACATATTAGCATCATGGCAACAAGACATGAAGAGAGGATACCAACATGGTCCACCTTTTTCTTATTCTTTATTTCTATTATTATTCTTTCTTGCTTATTTTGCTCCTTTGTTGTGTTGTAAATCATAAGAAATTGTGCTAGTCCAACTTATTCTTTAGTGGCATTTAGTTGCCTAGTATTGACTCAAAATTAGGAGTGGCAATGGGATTTGTCAAGAGGAAGGTAAATGAGAAAAATCTGGGACTCGAACTCCATGTTGATTAAATGGATCCTTTTGCTAACCATTTTTATGATTCAAACCCAAATATGTTACAGCAAATCCATTAATTTAGTGTTACTTTTTCTTCAACAAATTTAACTGAGGGTTGTCAATCCTAAGGCAACAGCTTAACCTTCTATTCAGTAAATATAATTACCACAAATTCAAGCTTTGAACACTTTACAATCTGATCAGTGATTCAGTATATAAATCTTTACAGAAATGTACTGTCCAAATTTGTTCCATAGCCATATCACCTTTCATTAGGATGTGGACCTGTGGTGGACACATTTTTCCTAAGCATGATTTTATGGTCAAATGATCATCTACTTAAGAAGGAAAAAAAAAAAGAAAAAAGAAAGAAAGAAAGAAACTCAGAGACGTATATTCAAGCCAAACAATACAATTCAGATGTGCAATTTAAAGCCAATGATAAACCAAATAGGCAAGAGTGAATCACAAGCAAAACTCCGGAAGGGTCATGTGATCATGACCGATGGCATGTGTTGTGATCTTCATTTACTTGTCCTCCCGTGCAAATGGTGGTAAATAACCACTTAAATCCCTGTGATACTGGATCTGAAATCTCTTACATAATGAGAGAGTCTACAGTCTTGGAGTCTTGGAGTGTTGGCAGGAACATTTGCCAGCCAGAAGGGTTGGGAATGAGGGAATCTAGTTATACCAAGCTATTACATACAACAAATGAAGAGAAAGTAACAAGGAAACGGGGAAAAATATATATACATAATATAAAAAGAGAATCGAACAAGAGATGAAGAAGATATTTAGGAGTCACCTCGGCAAAAGAAGCAGCGAAAGCACTACTGGCTAACGTTCCAGCGAACGAAATTTCGGTCTTGGGTTTGAGATCAGACACCATTGAGGACTGTAAATGAATAGGTACAGTGCTGAAGAAGGGAAAGAAGGGAGAGACTAGGGATTAAATTGGTTTTTATTCCTACTGTTTAAACAGAAAGGAGCTGAAAAAGGCTTTCGTTACCGGAATCTCGGGAAAAGAAACGCCACCGTTGCGCAATACAAGTTGAACATTATGGTGGTTTTGTACTGGTTGACTACACAGCACCATATGGCTAGTGCTGGTGACAATACAAATAACATCAATTCTTTACATGTTAAAGTATTCAAGATTAGTAAGAGTAATACCGAATCCGTTAAATATAATTTTGATGAAAGTAAAAATATAAATAGAGAGATGGTAAAGATAGGAAGTCAAGAGATATTAAATTAGGGGTGTTTATCGAGATCGATCAAACTGAAAAATTAAACCAAACCGATGTGATCGGTTCGGCTTGGTTCGATTTTTGTGAAGGTCAGTTCGATTTTCAGTTTAGACATTGAAAAATTGAATTTAACCCGAACCGAACTGAACTTAAAGGTAATATTGTCATTTCTTCTATAACCATAAACTTTAAATATGTAGGAACATGATTAAAATATATTTTGAACTTGCTTTTAATTTTATTTATTTAACTATTAGATACTTGAAATTAGACGTGCATGTACTAAAAAAAATTATATTAAGAAAGGCTTTGAATGAAAAATATGTAAAAATTTTCTATGTCAATCTCTTTTAGTATTTCTATTATTGAATGTAATAATGTATTTTGTGTTTTAATTGTAATGATAGAACTATATATTATATTTTTCAAAGGATTGAATGTGTTTTGAAAATGTAAAATAGTGTTAAGTATAAGATTTATAACTGTAAAATTAACGTAACTAACCCGATCAACCCAAATCGAACAAATTCGATTCGGTTTGAGTATTAGTTTGGTTCGGTTTCTGTTCTTACCAAAAACCGAACTGAACCGAGGTTTGCACACCCTTATATTAAACATCGATTTTTTTTTTTTTAGAGTGCTGACATAAGGTCACAGGATGCTGTTACTAGGGTTAGAGGAAACCGAGACCCCTCAGTAAAGCTAAGAAGGCGAGCACAACGACAGGGCATAAGGGGCCCGGATGAAGACTATGCGAACCAACTACCATGGTCCTGCTTACACTTTTATTAGAGAATAGAAAGTTCTCACTTATTTGCAAGGGGAGAAAATAGAACTCTCAACTTCGAGTGAAAGGGTTTAGATGCACACCGTTAAAGCTAACCAACGCTTTCTCAAAGGGCGAAAATGATAGGTTCTATTTAGTTTGTGATTTGGATATAGTTTTTTGTATCCGAAAATTTAACAACATCGAAAACATGTTTGGTTCAAGGAATCCAAACGTAGTTTTTCACTTTTTTGTTAATAAAACAAGTTGTTTTAGAAACGATAAATTGTGATTTTCCAGATTTTCTTTTTTGAATTGTAATTTTATTTTTGAATTACAAATCAAATGCAGCCTTAAGTATTTAAGTTCCATTATATACAAAAAGGAGAAATAAGTGAAGATGTGAACCATACAGTTGGATGGATCAAGTGGAGGAGTGCTTCTGGAATTTTGTATGATAGACGCATCTCATTGAAGTTAAAGGAAGAATTTTATAGAGTTACTATTAGGTCAGCTATACTATATGATATAAAATGTTGGGTAATTAAAAAACATGTTAATAAACTAAGTATAACAAAATGTGAATGCTAAGAGCATATATGGTAAAACATTAAAAAATAAAATTAGAAATACTCTATTTGAAAAATGGTAGGAGTAGTACCAATTGAAGATAAAATGAAAGATAACCAATTAAGATGGTTTGAACACATACAACATTGATCTTTAGATGCACTAGTTTGGAAGAGTGATTTATTAACACTAGATGGTAACAATGGAGATAGATGTAGACCTAAAGTAGCATGAACAAAGATAATTTAGAAATATATAATTTTTATAATTTAAATGCGGACTTAGTCCTAAATAAAGCAGAGTGAAGGAAGCGGATTCATATAGCTAACATTATGTAATTGGAAAAAGACTTAGTTAGGTTGAGTTAAGTTACTAAAACTAGATAAGTGATCTCTGCGTATCTCATAATTTTTAATCTCTATTATGTATTTTAAGTTTGTTAAAACAATATTTAATCGAAACTCTTTGTTTCTCTTTATTTAAAACTATATTTCAAGTTAGTATATTATAGAATATCGTTTTGAAATTATCTAATAGCATACACAACAAGAAAAGAAAAAAAAAAAAAGCAGCACCATTTGGAGATAAAATGATAAAGAATCTAGTAAGGCAGTTTGAACACATATAACGTAGGTTTTTAGATGCATCTGTTCAGAGTAGTGGCCTATTAGCACTAGATGGTAACAATCAATGTAGAGGTAGATTTAAAATGAACATGGATCACAAAGATAATTAAAAAATATTGAACTTCTCTTAATTTGAATGTGACTAAGTGCTCGATAAAACAAAGTGGAAGAAGTAGATTCATATAGTCGAATCTACGTAGTTGAAAAAAAAGCTTAATTGAGTTGAGTATATCCATATCTAGTTTAAGTTTAGTTCAACTCATTTTTAGTATTTGGTGTTTGTCAAATCTTGCACCAACATAAATAACAAGATATTGAGCATTTGAATCAAATAACATTCCCATAAAATAGGTAAGATATTCTTTTTTATCTCTCTCTCTCTCTCTATATATATATATTTGGTGCAAGATTTGACCAACACCCATAGATGATGAAATGAAGATTAGACGCTGAACTGGAACCCACATACATTGCTTGAAAGGTTACTAGAACTTAGTGATCTGAAAGAGAAACAAGGTAGAGTAGACTATCGTGAGGAACACTGGTGAGGTGCCGGCCAAAGACCCTCTGATGCCTAAGTCAGTTTAAAGCTCTATAGAGTTAGTAATGCTGAACTGGGTAGAACATAGCGTACCTACCCCCTTAGGGGTGATGGGGTTTTATAGGGAATAGGGTCCTTGGCCGTAATAGTCGTGTTGTAGTTGCATTAGGAGAACTTGGAGGCTTCTTAGCTGGATCAAGATGACTTAGCAACCTCTTGGTCAAATTAGGAGAGCTAAATAGCCTCCTAGTTGGACTGGGGGAGTTTTGTGGTTTTATCATAGTCGGATAATGAGTAAATCTCAAACTTGTTGTAGTAGATCTTGCATTGTACTTATCTGAAATTGCGCACAGTCCTTATCGATTAACTAGTCGGAGAACTTGTCAGCTCGGTATATTGTTCTAGTCGTCACTATGTCGTGCTATGTTGTTGTCATTCATAAGGGGGTAGATGGTCTTTGAAAGAGGTTGGGACTTCCAGGTAGGTACGTAACGCCCCACCTGAGCTGATGTTGTTACTATACCGTCTCTGCTCCATGAGGTCGGTAGTATGTTATTCAGGTTGGTACTTAGGTCTCGCCTAACTGGTGCCACGATCTGGAGCCCTTATGTGCTAGTTGACCTGGTTATGACAGAGGATGTGTCATCCAGCTCGGTATGCTGAGAATCTAGTCCAACATCTACCCCCCAGGCTCTGAGCAAACTGGTTTGGTTGGAGGCTTTGAGCTGGGTTCTTGATACCGAGGTTCTCAATCGTCGCTTGTCACATCTCGTTGTACAAACCGACGTGCGTTGCTTTCACAGTTGGTGCACGTTTTTCGACCCCGAGCTGTCCAATCGTGCTTCGAGATGTGTGCCTATGACGCACGCATGGGACTCACTATATATAGTGGGTTCGTCATTTGGCTCAGTACCTTGCATCCGAATGCAGCGAGCTTGGTAACTGTTGCTTATTTTATGTGCACACTTTTAAGTGAAAAAAGAGATGAAAGAATGCACTCTTTGAATTATAAACCAATAAAATGCAACCTAAATATACCCTAGACATAAAATAGATGATGTAGCAAATTATAAGTATAAACTAGAGTAAATGATGTAGTAAATACAACGAGTAATAAACTTGGGGGAGTATCAAGGTCGAACCAGAAGGATTGAGATGAGTTCTAAAACTAAGGTTTGCTATAAGTGATGAAACATGAAAAATGAGAAAAAGATAAAATGAGTTAAGTGAGAAAACTTGTAAGGAACAATAATAAGGTGGAAAGTTAGGGCATTAGAGTAGGCTCAATCCTTCTCTCTCTTAGTCCTTCTTGAGTAAAATGATTAGGGGTGAAAATAACTAAAGATTTTTCTCACCCACAAAGACAAATCTTTAAGCCCAAATATATTAAAAAGTAGTGTTATCCCATAAGAGGTATTTATCATGAAAATACAAAATAGAACTAGTGTTCTAATGTGTGTGAAGGCAATATGTGAATTCTAAGTATGTGAAATATATGATATGACACGTTAAAGAAAACTACAAAAAGTCTCACTACAAGATGAAAATGAAATACCTCAATCTTTCATTAAATTTAGTAAAGTCAACTATACAAAATACATGATATAATGTATGAAGCTTAAATACAATATCCAACAAAAGCATGAGAGAACACACGTGTCAAGTAAATCAAAATATAAGTATTACCCAAGAATTTCCAAAAAGAGAGTAGAGAGGGCTTCCTCTTAGCCCTAACAAAAGACTTAGCCTTCCATGGATTTGAAAGTCATAAAAGAAATAAAAGAAGTAAAAAATGAAAATAGGAGAAGTAGGGAAAACCCCTACGTGATCAAGGGAGAAAATGGAAAATAATGGGCACCTCTCAAGTATGGATTTGAGGGGCTTAAATAAATGATCAAGGTATAGAATAAATCAGTGGGAGATGGTCTAAGGGTGATGTTGATGAACTGTTCAAATGACTCATTCCCTACTTGCCCTTCTTGTATAATTAGATGGTAGAAAATTCAAATTAAGGGTGATAAATAGCTATGTATTGTAAGGAGCATGGAAAAGGGTGACCAATGTAAATCAAGGAGAATGTGGTGCGTAAGAGAGACTTTCCCTAATGGTGATTACGAGAGAAAAGAGAAATAATAGGGGTTAAAACTAGGCTTAAAGGAAAAATGAAGCATGTGGGATTCCTGGGAAGACTATTTAACAAGTCACTATCAATCTTGGTTCTCTCATAAATTCAAACTCATCCCTTAGATTATTCTTGGAATCCACTAGAAGATGATGGTGTATGATGAAGATGTCTCCCTGTGTGCCATGTGTCCCTCTTGCCTTGAGATTCCTCCAACTTCTATCATAACCGTAAATGCTCCTCATGATTTGCAAAATTTTCGTTCAAGTAATGAATGAATGAGATGATGCCACTTGTCGTGAAACTAAGTGGGGTGATGACTTCTTTAAATTGATGATCTCAAGGCTCCTAATGCTCACATGCTCCAATATGATCAACTTTTCATTACATCTACTTTTCTCGCGTATGTTCCAGCCACATCGAAGTCTGCAAGAAGAGGTAGAACACATAGGTGTACAAGATTGTTTGACTGGTCTGACAACAACCCACCTCCAATCAGCTGCAAAATATAAGCTCGTGCATACTGTTGTATTTGGATTTCTGTCGCTTCTTCAAGTAAGTTTGAAACTCTTTCTCCAAGGGTGACTAGACTCAATCGTCCCCCGCGTCTTTCTTTCCCCACTGGCATGACCCCGAGCAACTCAGCCCATAAATCCCCATATTCAAGGTTGGTCGATCCCGTCACTGGTAGACCACCGACCGGCAACCCCAATTGCACCTCGACATCTTGGAGTGTAATAGTCGCCTCTCCGACTGTAAGGTGGAAGGTATGGGTCTCTTGACGCCAACGGTCAATGAAGGCCGTAATTAAGTGTCAGTCCAACTGAATGAATCCAACACATGCTACCCCATAAAAACCAGCTCGCTGCAAGTATGGAATAATACGTGGGTCAAGTGGAAGTGTGCGATGGACCACAACCTCCCTACATCGGCAATGCAACTCTTGCATTGGCTGCAAAAAAAAAAATTATATTGTCAATGAAAGACTTTATTCAAAAAAAAATTAAATATCAAAATAAAATGTGAGTACCTCTCCATCTCAAATGGGACCAGATCGATGACGGGCCTGCAACGACAGTACAGATGGATCTAAAGGGCCTGGATCCATCTAACCTAGATGAAATAACATTACATTTAATTAGCACATATTAGCATCAAAGATGATAAAATATTAGAAAAAAATCAAAATGAGACAATAAAACACTATATAATTATCGGTAGAGAACACTACAACTGCATGCGATAATCGGTATTGAACTCATCAAGTTTTGTTTTTATTAAATTCATTTGGGGTATATAAAGCAAAACCAAGAAAATTGCACTATAATATTTATACTTTACACTATAATATTTATATTTTTAACGTGACTAATTGCTAGTAAAATAATCTAAATAACAAATCAAGTTATTATATACTTGATTCTCACCGGAGAGGTCTTCGCAATGCTGCCTACTTTGACGTCGACACGAATCGTCTACAATATACGTGAGAATTAAAATCAAATTAGTCATTTGATTCAAATAATTTATACAACTCATCAAAACAAAATTATTTTTCATAAGTTACAAAAACCATAAAATATATCAAAAAAAAACTTACCCAATCAAATAAAATAATTTGATGGAAGTGTTGTAAGCTAGGGAATGACGTCGCTCACAAGAAGAAAGCGAGAGGGTTGACACAACGAGGAGGGAGAGAGAGAGACTTCCGACCACGGTGACGGCGATGGAGGAAGAAGTTGCAAAGAGAGAGAGAGAATGGCGTCGAGAGGGAGGGAGAGCACGAGCAGTCGCTCGAAGGAAATAGCGAGAGCGCCGACACAGCGAGGAGGACGAGAGAGAGGCTTCCGGCGACGGCACGGAGGAAGGAGTTGCAGAGAGAGAGAGGGAATGGCGTCGAGAGGGAGGGAGAGCACGAGCAGAGAGAGACGGAATGGCGTCGCTCGCAAGAAGAGAGCGAGAGGCTTCCAGCGACGGCGATGGACGAAAGAGTTTCATAAAGAAATTTGAGTGTGGGATAGGTCGAAGAGGGTGGGGTCACGGGTACTTGTGGAGTTAGGTTTAGCAAATGCGTCTTTTAAAAAGACGCATTCACTTTAAAAAAAAAAAATTGTTAGGAAATGCGTCTTTTGAAAAACGTCTTCTATACAAAAAAAAAATTCATGGAAGACGTCTTTTGAAAAGACATCTTCTTAACTGCTCAAGCTCTCCAGCCCACGTGACGTCTGTTTGTCAGCTGACTGGACCTTGAATAGTCAAACTAGGGCAAAACAGTAATTATTTGAATTTTGATAGTATTTGTGAAATTTTTTTATTTTTTAAAAGCAATCAAGTTAAAAGCACCTCACCGGCGAGGTGTCCTCTTTTCGTTGAAAGCAGACTAATTCTTGTGAATTTAAAAATTTACAGGGTAAAGCACCTCTTTCAATAAAATAGATAAGAATGGACTTAAATTCATAATAATGAATCCTTCAATCGCATGTAATAATTCGTTATCCGAACAAGCCAACCAACTCTTATTTGGTAAATATCCTGTTCTGTTCTTAACCAATAGTAAATAGTGCTTAACAGGGGGAGTTGTTCTACATTTGTTCCTCTCTCTCTCTAAGAGAAAGAGAGAGATCTAATCTGAAAGACGTTTCTTCATTTCGACCCCAACGCGACAGAGGGGCGCTCGCCCGAACTCATTTCATCTCTGTGATGCTCTTTCTAATTTATGCATGTGAGTAAATGTTTGGATAGATAATGGTTAGGGGCTTTTGACATGATTACCCTTCAAAAATAAAAAAAAATTACAAATGTCATCAAAACACAAACATTGACCCATTTGCCATACTTTACTATTCAACATTCAGTCAGCCTACACACAAGCACCATGTGGGCGGTGGAGGTGAAGTTCTTAGGAAGACGTCTTTTGAAAAAATGCATTTCTTAGTGATTTTTTTTATAGGGAAGGCGTTTTTTTTAAAAGACGCCTTCCCTTTAACGATTTTTTTTAAGGCAAGGGAAGATGTCTTTTAGAAAGACGCCTTCCCTTGGCATGTTTTTTTTAATGAAAGGGTTTGCATCTTTTAGAGGTAGGTTTTAGTGTTTTGCTTAGTTTGCTGGAGAATTTTAGTATTTGTGAAGTTTGGATGAATTGAATTAGGAATTCACTGCCACCACTACTACCATTTGGCTCTCACAATATCTCTCTGCTCATTGATGAAAGCTAGGGTTTTTGTTGGTAATGGAAGAGAGAGAGAGTGGTCAAGTGAGGATTGCCGTTAATTTGAAGTGGGATTGGTTTGTTTATCGCAATATTGGGGAGCAAAACGACTATCATTCTTCATGATTATGGCATTTTGAGAGCTTTTGAAACAAGTGTTTTTGTGGAGTTCATATCTTATGAAGAAGACAGTGCGAATGTGACATTGCAACTAGGTTTGGAGGATCTTTGGAGCATGTTTCATTGAGTCACTCATTTGGACATGACCATGGAATCTGAGCCTTGAAGAACTTTTAGAATTACATAGTGCAGAGAGACTTCTTATCTGTGTAATTTTGTTAATAAGCTAATAACTCTGGCGAGATATGCGAAAACTGCAGTTCGTGATGTAAATATGTTGATGGTACTATGCAGGAGGAATTTTGAAGTATGGGTTTGCAATTGAAGCTTGGAATTTCTCTTGGTCTTAGCAAGCAAGATTGAATTACCAGCTACAGAGTACAGGGTGCTACTTGGAGAAGAACTTGATGGGGAGTTCTTAATTTTTGGTGCAGTTGGTTCAGGGTACTCTGGTTAATTTTGTATATGGACTGGGTTGCCTCACTCTCATTCTCTTGCCCTCTTCATGTTGGTGTGTAGAAATTGGAAAGGGAATGCGTCTTTTAAAATAAAATAAAAAATTTAAAGGGAATGCGTCTTTCTAAAAGACGACTTCTTTACCTTAAAAAAAATTTAAAGAAAAGGCGTCTTTTGAAAAAATACTTTCATTGTAAAAAAATGACGAAGACGTTTTTTTAAAAGATGCCTTCCTAAGAACTTCACCTCCCCTGCCTACGTGGTGCTTGTGTGTCGGCTGACTTAGCGTTAAATAGTAAAGTAAGTCAAATGAGTCAATATTTGTATTTTGATGATATTTGTAAAAAAATTTTATTTTTTAAGGGTAATCATGGAAGAAGCCCTAATAGCCCTAGTGGTTAGGATTCGCATCTCACTTTGAATTGCAAAAGCAAGCATGGCAGTCCAACACTCTGCTCAAGATGCTGATAGTTGTTGCAATGACAGAACAAGGCATCAGATTCGAACTGGTACGAACAACCCCAACACTACTAAGTATGATTGGGGAATAACTTTCTCTGAGACTCGGTACTCTTGATTGTTACTGAAATTTCTTATCAGGAACGCTATGGACTTGTATTGCTCACATAATAACTGCGGTTATTGGATCTGTAGTTCTTTCTCTTGCTTGGAGCACTGCTCAGTTAGGGTGGATAGCAGGCCCTGTTTCCATGCCCTGTTTTGCCATCGTCACTTATGTTTCTTCCTTCCTTCTCTCTGACTGTTATAGATCACCTCATTCAGTAACCGGAAGGAGAAATTCAACTTACATGGTTGCAGTTGAAGTAATTTTTGGTACTCTTTCTCTCTTTCTTTAGAATCAGCTTGCTTTCTCGTTTTTTCTAATTCTCTGGTTTAGTTTACAGTGTGCCATAAATTTGGGGGTACTTTACACGTTTCAGAGTAGCTTTTTCTAGAGATTGTTTTTTTATCAAGTTGATCCCATGTGTTAACCAAAGGTAATAAATTTAATTTACTGTAGGGAGTTGTAAATTCTTAAAATATGAAATAACAATGTAGTTTAATTGCTTCTTCTTCAATTCTTCCTTTCTATTTCTCTGTTTTTCTATTCAATTTTTTTCATGGTATCAGAACCATCATGGGCTCCTCCTTTTTTTCTGCTATCTACGCATGTTTAACAATGGAGGCTTCTCATCGGTTCATCTGTTGTTGCATTCTTGCTCTTCTTCATCTTGACACAGTTGAAGTTCTTTCGGATTTAGGCTCCGTAGCCATATTTCTCACTCCTCAACTCATCTTCGATCTCCCAAAATCCCATATCTCTTTCTATCTAATACCTATCCATTTCTTCTCTGCAAACCCTTTAAACAATAACAACTGAATGCAAGCTTAAATCAAAGGTCCTCCATGAATGCAATACTCCTTTTTTTTTTCTCATCCTCATCATCTTTTTCTCATCAATCTGAGAGATCTGCAAAGTCACACAAATGTCTGCAAAATTCCTAGATCTTTCTCCATCTTCGTTGCAAAATGTTGCACAGGTATATCTTCCTTCTTCTTCACATCTCCTTGATTTTTCTCTTCCTCAATTACCTCTCTCTCTCTCTCTCTCTCTCTCTCTCTCTCTCTCTCTCTCTCTCTCTCTCTCTCTCTCTCGTCTTGTTCTAGGGCGCATATGTTTCTTCACTACTTAACAACTTTTTGTTTTTGTTTTTTCTCACTTTCTTCTTGATTCATGAATACCAATTCAATCTTTGTTTCATCTTCTCCAACTTCTTCTTCTTCTAAGGAATGTCTATCTCTCCAACACTCCAACAACTCTTTCTTCTTCTGAGTCAAATCCCTCTCTACAAACCTCAAATATTAAGATCCTTCTTCCAATTTTTCATTGAGCACTTCAAATTCAAAACCCATGGATTCTTTCATTATCAATCTGAATTTCTTGAACATCAAAATCTTCCACAAAAAAAAAAAAAACAATCAATTCAATCTTCTTCATTTCCGTTCGATTTTAGGGCACAAAAATGGCTCGTACGAAGTGGGAACGCTCCGAGGAAGCAATTGGCGACGAAGGCTGCTCGAAAATCGGCGCCGGCGACCAAAGGCGTGAAGAAGCCTCACAGATTCCGGCCGGGGACGGTGGTGCTACGTGAGATCAGGAAGCACTAGAAGAGAGCTTAGATTAAAAAAAAAAAAAAAAGGTTTGCTTGTTCCTGTCTGTTTAGCTTTCTTGTTTGCATTAGGTTTAATTTACATGCTTATTGTTAACTTTTTGATAGATGTATTACAAGCTCATGGATGTTTTTCACAACTATGAGCTTGAGGGAGCATGTTAACCAGAGTTAATAAATTTAGTTTACTGTAGTTAATTGTAATGTGACTGGTTAGTTAGTTTAGGGTTTTGCTCTATATAATGAACTAGTTGTAAATTCTTAAAGTATGAAATAACAATGTAGTCTTTAGTTGCTTGTGTAGTTTCTTTCTTCTTCAACTCTTTCTTTCTATTTTTCTGTTTTTCTATTCAATTTCTGTCACCATGTTAGTTCCGGTAAAAAGCAGACATGGGTATGTGGTTTGCTTCAGTATTTGAGCATGTTTGGAACCGGTATATGTAATCACTACTTCGACCAGTCTGAGGTACTTGCTCTCTCGTTGAAAGCCATCCTTGACTACTAGAATAACTAATTAATTAAAAACGGTTTAAAGCTTGAATCACAAGGGTGTGGCAAAAGTCGTTCATATGCCGACGTAATTCTTATTTGGTTCATTTTTATAGGTCTCGCCTTGATTAGGCTCCTGTATTTCTTTTTTCTTTTTTTTAACGATATTTTGTGTTTGCAGAGCAATTCAGAGATCAAACTGTTTCCACGAACAAGGTCACAAAGCTTCATGTGCATATGGAGATAGAATTTATATGTTACTATTTGGAGGTGTGCAAATTCTCGTCTCTCAGATACCTAACTTTCATAACATGGAATGGCTCTCAATTCTGGCAGCATTCATGTCCCTCTCCTACTCTTCCATTGGATTGGCACTTGGCGTTGCCAAAGTAATAGGTAGGCATTAGTCCCTCTATATGATGATTGGATGAGTGTTGAAATATGGACTAGAACAAAAAAAGACATAGCTGTCTTTTTTTGGTTGCATGCAAGGCCAAATATCTATGTACATAAAAGGTGTAATATGTGATCAGACTTCAGATAGGTAGTATGACTTTTGTGACCAAGTATATAGAAGGAGAGGACAAATGCAGAAATCATCAAATTTGATTTTGAGTTTTAATGTGATTAATTAAATTGCAGGAAATGGATGGATCAAAGGGAGCATTGAAGGAGTCCCGACAATCACAACAGCTCAAAAAGTGTGGAAATTTCCCAAGGACTAGGAGACATTGCTTTTGCATACCCATACTCTCTAATTCTTATCGAGATACAGGTGATGGGTTTCATTCCCTTTTGCTCAGAAAATGTATTCTTGAAACATGATCAACTGTCAGTTTAAATTTTGTGCTGTTGTGAATAAGAAGTTGAACCATTACATAACTTCCGTAAATGAAGGATACTCTAAAGTCACCACCGCTAGAAAACCAGACTATGAAGAAGGCGTCAATGGCAGCAATCTTCATCACCACCTTCTTTTACCTATGCTGTGGATGCTTTGGATATGCAGCCTTCGGAAACCAGACACCAGGAAATTTCTTGGCAGGGTTTGGATTCTATGAGCCTTACTCGCTTATTGACTTTGCCCATGCTTGCATTGTCTCGTTCATCTAGTGGGAGGATATCAGGTTATGATTTTCCCTTCTCTCTCTTTCTCTCTCTGTTATTTTGGTAACCTGGGTATCAAACCAATTTACGTGCACCGACTAATTCCCAAGGGCAAGTCTCAATGAGAGGAGAGAGTGGCGTCCCCTCAATGGATGCGTACCACCACATGTTCACAAGCACAAGGGATTTTTTTTTTTAACAAAAGCCACGTCCACCCCTCCTGGCAACGAGACTTGAACTTATGTCCTTATAAATTATGAGTACAAGCTCTAACAATGTCACCATCTTGTTTGGTGGTTTTTTCTTTCTCAATAACTTGTTAATTAGATTGAAAATTGAAAGTAAGATTGACAACTGACTACCACATATATATATATGAGACAATCGCAAAACTCTTTAAATTATGAATTATCTCTCATTGTCATCTAACCTTTTATGTATACAGCTTGATAGGGCGTAATCTGTATATATACATGAAACACTTATGTTTTTTTTTCAGGTATATAGTCAGCCTATATTCGCTTTTGTTGAAAAATATCTGGCGGATAAATTCCCTAGTAGTGCGTTTGTCAACAAGTCTTATGCCATACATGTCCCTTTTGTGCCGGATTTCAGTCTAAATCTTCTCAGGTTTTGTTTTAAACCTGCTTATGTTCTATCAACAACAGGGATTGCGATGCTCTTTCCCTACTTCAACCAGGTCCTCGGGGTGTTAGGCTCCTTGAACTTTTGGCCTTTGGCTATATATTTCCCTGTAGAGATGTACTCTGTGCAGAGAAAGATCCAGAGCTGGACAAGAAGGTGGATTATTCTTCAGACTTTTAGCGTTGTTTGCTTGCTTGTAACGATACTGGCCTTAGTTGGATCTGTTCAAGGACTTATAAGTGCAAAGTTAAGTTAAGCTAAGAAGCTACTGTGTGATTCTTTTCAGCCCCAAAAAAAAATTGTCAATGCAAACAGACAATTTATAATTAAAAAAGTATACCTTTTCATGTTATGATTACATGTTGTGCGTGTATAATTTTTTTTTTTAGAGTAAACAAATAAATATATTAATACTAAAAAAAAACCAAGGGCTACAAAATTGAGTACGAGCATTACTCAATGCAAACAGACAAAAGACAAAACAAGCATTCCCCCCAATTTCTAGACCAGTGATTCATAGAGTAGTCCCAACTAATATTAAAAGCCACCCACCAAGAACTAGCAAGAATTATAACATCGTTCCACGCATCCTCAACTCTCCTAGAAACACCGTCAAATATGTGGTGATGGTTATGCTCCATCAAAATCAGCTACATGGTTGCAAGTTTCATTGATCTCATAATCTTGACTTGCCTTCCGTTTAACCCACTAATATGAGTCATTGATAATGATTCCTCTAATGACGTTGGTGCAGAAAAGTTACTCCCGAGTCTCTCCCTCCATTCCTCCCAGATTCTCTCGGAGTAAGGACACCGAAAGAAGATATGGTCAGCTTTCTGAGGGAGCAGATAAATAAAAGGTGCCGCCTTTGAAGCTCTGTTAAACTTATTATATAGGTCATGATCCACTAAAATACTTTAACTTTAGATGGAAAAGAGTTTCCCATATCAAGTTGGCCTATATATAATACACTTAAAAAAATATAAAGTTTGATTTTGCGTAAAATAATAAATTTGTGATAAAAGGTTATATTATTTGTTCAATATTTAAATTTCTGATTAATATTAGTAAATAATTCTATAATAAGTTCGTGCATAGAATTAGAATCCTTGAATTCAGGAATCTAATTTGAAAAGAATGGAAGGGGGAAGTAGAAAAGCCACAGGAGTTAGAGCAGGATTCATGTTGTTAGAAACCATTGAAGCTAAAATAGCTATAGCTAGTAAGTTGAAGCTGAGCAATGCATATAAAGCTATTATGAACAATGCTCACTTCATGTCTGGCAATATAGAAAGGAGATAAAAGAAGAGACAAATATCAATCATGCAAATGAAAAACACGAATACTCCAGTACTATGTTACAAATCACTAGACTTGAAAGTTATAGTACAAGTTAAGGTTCAACAATGCATATCAAGCTATTATTATTTTATTTTATTTTATTTATTTTTTTTATTTTTTTTATTTTTTTTGAACAGAAACAAAAGTTAATTTATAAGCTAAAACCAATAAAATGAGAAGTACTGCTGCCAAGGGCACCAGGGGTGCACCCAGGGAAAAACAGACCTGAAACACTACAGTAATGTCACAAATTACAATCCAGTTCAAAACTCTTTCTATCCTCTAAACCTGATGTAAACAGTTATCCCAATCTGGTAATGGTGAACCCTGGACTAATGCGGCAGCATGAACCCAAGAACTAACAGCAAACTTGATGTCCTCCCACAGTTTATTAATGTCCTTACTTCTATCATTGAAGATCCTATTATTCCTTTCCAGCCAGATATGCGAAAGAGTTGCAAAGGAAGCAATAAGCGCGCCACCTCTTTGAATGTGCTGGATATAATGGCATCAAGAGACATAGACACGCAATCCTCAATGGAATTTGGGGAGGAGAATTTGCCCCCTGAAAAGCTGGCCCTTCTCTCCCAAATCCTCCTCGTCAAAGGGCACTGAAGTTCCTTCTAAGACTGCCCAAACAATGTTCTATCCACTGCTAAAAATCTTTTGGGAACTGTTGCTGATCCAAAGATATCCTAGCAGTACAACTATTCCTCTAGTAACAGCCTTGTGTTATTGACAATTCTTTGATTCACAATGCTTCATCACTTCAACATTAATTTGAGGGGATTGGGATTTCTGGTAGTTCCACCTAGGCAGGCCACTAAAACAATGTAGAGAGAGTGGAAATTGCATGTGATTTTTTTTTTTTTTGGTCAGAGAAATTGCATGTGATTGAAACAAGTTAAACATGTACTGAAAGATTGAGGAAGAACTAAATTTGAAATTTTAATGATAACGTGTCTATATTTAGAAATTTTAAAATTAATAATGCAGTGATTTCTATTACTGATTATTGTTCCATGTGTTTACACGCTGAGAGCACGGTACAACAATAAAGGATAAGGCAGAATTACTTGTGATCGAAATAAATAAATCGATTTACAAGAAAACATTGGTGGACCAACCTTTTACATTGAAAAATTTCGAAGCAACTTTGGCATGTGCCAGTCCAATGTTGCATACCTGAAACTTGAATGCTGACAGATGGGTAAGCCTGCACTGCTGCTCCATCAGCCCAGTAAAAGAAGAAGAAAGAAAGAAAGAAAGAAAAGGCTTGGGTAGGAAATATTAGAAATATAAGTATGTTGATGGATCCAAAGAATTTTGTGTGTCTCGACAGAGAATAGACCGCGCTTCAACTATCGAACGAGGGGGCTCTATGTCTTTGTCTTGCAGAGCATTTCCTTGCAGCCTCTGCATCTGGGAAGCGAAAGTATCATCCAGAACCTACAAAGTCAAGTGCTTCATAACACAACCAGCTATTTGCATGGAATAGCAATGATCTGTCTGTCTATATTATTTATACTATCTATTTCAAACAGATTGCACGCTAATAGCACACACAATTTAAATATTGGTTTCTTCCTAGAAAACGGTATCATTCTGTTAAATAACGATTAGATGAAAGAACTCACCCCGAGAGCATAATACGATCCATTGTACCATACTCGATTTTCTTTCCGGCTCTCTAGAAATTTCAACACAATCTAGTAACGCAGAAGTAAATATCATCAGATTACTAAACAAGGTGATGCGACACAATCATAATGTATAACTTGTTACCTGGCCCATTCTATCCCAAAATCCACGACAAATTGCTATAAATATCCAGCTAGAGAAAACTTCATGCAAGTTTGATATGGAGTCCATGAGATGGGAACTCAGAGTTTGCATTCTTTCACGAACTTCAGCCTCCCCATCTGCCTCTTTTGTCTCCTCCAGGATTCTTTTAAGACGTGTGCTTCGATTGCTTTGCACCTAGAAGACATTTAAACAGTCATCTAAATCTCTTTTCTCTGTCATAGACAGACAATAGACCAAAATCCAACAACACAGCCGTAAAGTTAATCCCAAAAAAGTCGGGTATCAGGTATGCTATATGTTAAAAAAAAGACTATAATAATAATTTTTTAGAAGGGAAATGATGATAGATAGGTCTGTGATTCATCTGAAGGAGCAAAGCAGTTAAACCTGCCTTCTCCCCACGGCAATTTGATCAGCAGTTCCAAGAGGAAAACAAATGAAAAAATAAAAGAGAGGGAGGGAAGTAGATTTTTATATGTGATCTCTGTTGATTAAGAAAGGATGAGCTTGTGAGATGACGTGAAAAAGGAAGGATGAGTGAGTAAACAAATATTATGAAGGACATGGCTACCAGAATCACTAGTGTCAAAAGAAGTGTTAGTGATGTGACGAAGAGTTGAAAGCAGATCTATCATCAAAGGGCCCAACCTCCTTACCACGAACTTTCTTCCACTAGTTATACATGAAGAGACGCAAAGATGGAAGACTAATAATTGAAGATACTAGTATGTTAAATGACACTTTATCTAAAAAGCTATGGCATTATAGGTGGAGGCCCAACAACGTATATCAAATTATTATAATTTCACAAACACCCCCCCCCCCCCCCCCCCCCAAAGAAAAAAATAAAACTTTAAGGAAACTACTTGACCTAAAAGCTATAACTGTTGAAGAGATAGAAGGATGTGACATGGAGCCCCTAAGGGAGTTGGATTATGATAGAGACCCAAACCTCTGAGGAGGGAACAATTTGTTACCCACATATATGAGATTCACTCTAACTACTATCGAGAGGCCTTAACCAAGAGCCCAAGTGGTAATGAAGCAAAATAGAGGTGGCATGGGTCTGAACCAAAAAATATCGATCAGCTAGAAGTTGTTACAAATGGTATTAAAGTCAATCCTCAATCAAACACTATATGTGAGGCCCCTAATGGGGGTGGATTGTGATAGTCCCTCATCGAAAATGAAAAGTTTGTGATCTATAAATATGAGAATCTTTCTAACCACTATTGACATCTTTTTCAAGAGCCCAAGTGTGGTAAAGAAGAAAAACCAGGATGACATGGGTCCAAGATCAAACAATATTGGGTAGCGAGGAGTCGTTACGAAGAAAACCAAAGCCAACAAAGAAACATGAACTCAAGTCTCTCACAAAACCAAAGAGACCATGATCTATCACAAAACCAAAGCTTTGATACCATGTTAGGTGACAACTTCACATAAAAGTTATAGCTAAATAAGTGAAAGCCCGACAATATGTATCTATCACTAGCATAGTATTGATGGAACATCAATCACATAGATCTACCAAAATTACCCCAAAATCCAGAATCAACTAGAGTTGATATTTATACATGAAGATGGAAACTTGTCAATAACAACATTAGTAGATTATGATCCTGAAGGAATAACACATGTAACATACCCTATGCAATTGATGTGCACAAATTACTCCAATTGCTTTCATTATTTTTGCTCAATTAATAAACATAAAGAATATCTAGAGGAACTAACCTCTAAAATTTCAGTAATTGGCTGAAGTATGAATATGCTACTTGTTAATATGACATCATTATTTACATAAAATATATCTATCAAATCAAGATAAATATTGACTAGACCAGAATAACATATGTATTGTATTGAGATGAACATTTGACAAGCAATGTCTTCATAGAAGAAATTTAGGAGGGGCCAACAATGATGTTGAGAACAATATGTTTGAGGACATTTTGGGATAGCTTCAATGGGACAATAAACGAACGAGTCAACTGAGATGGTTTTATGCACGCGCAATAAGACATAAAGGGCAGTAAGAAATGCTTTGGTGTAAATTCATATCACTTTGAAAGATGAGAGAAAAGTAGTAAACAAAGGAAAGAAAAATCTGATGGGTCATACATTGGCCAGAGCAGCAGTTCTATTATGGAGTTCAAAAGTGCAAGCAGTTTCATTTTGATCACCCACATTACATAAGGTAACATATTACAATGTCAAGTATTGTTTAACAGATTAAAGTTTGCTCTCCTTTTATTTTTTACAACATAATGCATGCTTTCCTTTCAACATTAGCAAACAAAAGAGTAAAGGATCTGCGAAAAACTACGAAAGAAATGAAATTGTGGATAATACTGACATTGTTCACGAGCTTCTCAACAGTTGCTTGCATGCAGTTTTTGTATTTTGTTCTCAAAAGAACGGTAATCCCATTCATTTGCTCTCCAAATACCACTTTCTTATTTTCAATGACAGGCAGACAGGACGCCCAAGGCTTTAAAATATCTTCAACTCGACAATGTAGAACATCAAGAATTCTTTTGACGGTATTCAGAAATGTTCCCAGCTGCCATTTATGAAAACACACAAGTTGTTGATCAAACTAAAATGTGATGAATTTGAAGTTCTAAACTTAAATGGCAATGTTTCTTCAAAATAAAAACTCATTTTGCAGCAGTCCACATCATAGTACGTACCTGATTCGGAACATAATATAATGTAGTGGACTGTCTTCTTGTAAGTTTCTGAACATGTATACCAAGCTTCTTTGGGATGCTATCCTTCAAAGGGGTCAAGATTTCACTGTACTGCTTCTCCAGAGCTTTAATGACTGCTCTCTCTATCTTGGCAACAGCCTTCAATATCAAGAATGTTTCTCAAGCATTAGCAAAGGTCAAGATGCTGAAAACCAAGACACGTACATACCTAAGCTAAGCAGTAATAGACTTATCAATTTGAATCAATTTTACCTAGTAAAAGCTGATAGAAGGGTGGAAATACTTACACTTTCCAAAACCAGGGAATACTGAGGCCATCGGTTGATCACTACCTCATACTCATTGAGAGTATCTTTTATTTTCTCATACATATCCTCAGCAAATGGTGAAGTGGAATGATTTGTTGTGACCCCATACCATGGGACCTGCAATGGGTGATTATTTATTACGATAAGGAGACACAACTATGCTTGTGAACATAACACTCGCAGTCATGTGTGTGTGAGAGAGAGAGAGAAAGAGAACCACCTTCTCCGCCTTGCAAAGGTCCAGTAAGTTCAGTTGCTTATCTTGTATCCAGACCATTATGTAATTGTGGAACAGGTTCCTTGAATCAACCCCACCATGCACTGGCCTGAATAAACATACAGATAGTAGAAGATCAATCTCAAGCAACTTGTACATAAAAGAAATGTGGCAGAATTTATGTGCCCGAATAAGATAATTCATATTTCTTTTCAAATACAATGGACTTGCTTCTGGTAAAAGTGATATTTAGAATTCTAGTTGAAGCCAAGCTCTTGAACAAACCTGATATTCCACAACTCAAGATCCCTCTCAAAATCAGCAGTGACCATCAGAAGTTCAGTCACATGGGGCAGGGGACTAGATGGAGGCCAGGATGCGAGAAAACCTCTGAGTCTTTTACACAACTCGTTGCTATAAATGGCAGCTGATATATTTGACAAGTCTATTGAACTGCAATGAGATCATCTATGTTAAGAGTAATCATATCTAGAATGTCAGAGCATATATGCAAGTGCAGTCATATCTGAACTCTATCGATTGCCCTGTTATGTAACATGAACAGATATTTACTATCCAAATAACTTATTGATCAAAATGGAATTTGGAAAGGTTTATATGGATTAGATTGTAGGTTCAAAGTCAAGTAATAATTTATAAGATATGGCATAATTTGTGAGTACTAATAAAGTGCAAGAAAGAACTATAATGGAGTGAGCTTTGATAATGCAGATTCAACCGTAACTTGTGAATTTTGGTTGAGTCAAATAAACAACGCAGGAAAAAAGGACGATATTGGAGTGAGCTTCAAATCTCCTCCCAACCACCCTAATGAATCGTAGAGTTGTTGAAACTCAATATGTTCATAACTGATTCTTGAAGATAAACTTAAATTACCTAGGAAGTATATGCTGGTTGTGAATCTTTATGTCTGCTTGAATCTCATTGCTTATGTTTGTGCACAGATTCTTCATCTTGAGATACGCAGTGGAAATGGCCATGGGATCTGAAAGTAAGCTCTCAATATTGCTTGACATAAACTCATCGGTCTCTAACATGTGCCTCCTGCACCTTTTTGTTGCTGCAGTCTGTATATAAAGTGTTATTGTGTCGGAGCTCTAGTGATGGACCATGAATATATAAAGGAATATACAAATAAAAAGAAATGTTTGAAAAAGGCCTGCAAATCGAACATTTGGCTTCACAAGTTGATGGGTAACTAATTTGTAGGGGCAGTATTTGGTCAACAATATAATCATACTTCTGAAACACGACTATTTGGCTACACAAAAGTTTTAGGATGAGCTAATTTTCATGAGAATGATGTCATAAATATCAATATTTTCAACAACAAAAATCGGTCCATCTGAGTTTTAAGCATAATGAAAGGTGGCATTGGAATATAATTATAATCAATCCATTTTTCACTATTAGATTGAAGATCATTTTTTCATGGTTGAGGGTTGTTTGTGATGTTGACCTCTTCTTGTATAAACAAAATATCATACCGCCAAAAACCAGTAAACATTCACACAAACAGCCACAAGTATAGATGAGGCAAATTTCAAGAGTGTATGCATCTGCATGTTATATGTGACTTGCCTGCAAATAGTTTCTCAACACTGTCTGTGCTTCCTGAGCAAGTATATCGTGAAGAAGTGTGAATACTTGTACAGCAGAAGCTAATGCAGGTGCAGCAGACTCTGTTATTGGACCAAACAAATCCGTTAAGCCCGTGGGGGAGCTCTCATCTAATGATTTGTAGTTCTCAAAAACCTTTGCCAAGAGATTTTCAACTTGAGTTTCACAATCAAGCAATATGCTTTTCTGCCAAAAAAAAAAAAAAGTTGAAATGTCAGGTTCCTCTATTACATATTTGCATGCATGCTCCCAAATGTGAGGGAATAGGTTGCTTACAATAATTGTAAACTGAAAAAAGAAATGTGTTTCCACCAAAGTATATTAACATCTGAGGATATCAGCTTTATATCTAGAAACTAAGTTTTTTTACAGGAAATTTAAAGTAACCACATCTGTCTTAGTGAAAGCTATCGAGCATTGCTAGGCAGCCTCTATGTATACCAGCTAAAGCTTTTAGGTCTAGTGGTTTCTAACTTTGTATGAAAGCTCTGGTTCTGTGAGCTCTTAGGATCAAGTCTCTTTGTGAAATTTAAAGTAACCACATTTGTATGTTAGTGAAAGCTATCAAACATTGTTGGGCAGCCTCTATGTAGCAGCTATAGCTTTTAGGGGTAATGGTTTCTAACATGGTATCAAAAGCCTGGTTTTGTGAATTTTTAGGTTCAAGTCTCTTTGTTGGCATTTGCATGTTAGGTTTATATGTCGTTCTATGTCCCTTCTAACCGTTCACGAGCAGGAGAGGGTTGCATGTGAGGGCGACTCAATGAAACCTTGATATCCAATGTTGGCCCTCTACCTACCAGTACCAGGTTTAGCTTTTAGGTCCATTGGTTTCCAACACTATCATCTTCAATTGCCCTTTTAACATTGAGTTGTGGCATAATAGCTAGTATGTTTTGTGAAAGCTGTTTGGAATGTAAGATACCCACTGAAATGATTTCTACCGACCATATAGAAGCCTAACCTTAACTAGGATCAAGAAAACCTAGCCAACATGGAGTTGGTGCAATTGATAAAGAAGTGGCTTTGGAACCCAAAGAATCTAGGTTCTCATAGCTTCACCCTAGAGGGTGAGGGGGATTAATGGGTCAGGACCGGGCCTAATACTCCCCAAGAGTGTAGTATGGTGATGCAGCTGGTTATACAACTAACTACTAACATTGTTTCTTCTCAAAAAAGGATCAAGAAAACCTAAGGACAGATCTTGTGAAACTTCAAAAGTAGAAATAAAAACTTGTCAATGATTTTGTCTTTCGTATTAGGAGAAGAAAACATTAAGGGAATTCAAAAAAGAAAAGAAAGAAAGAAGCCTAAAAAGGTTGAAGTGGCTATTCATTCAATCAAGAAAATTAAATGGCTCAAACAAAAATTGCAGATCTAAAGCATACAACTCCAGTTTATATAAGATTTTGTATTGAATTTGTTCAAATTTGTAATGATCACACACCACCCAATATTACCCAATTGTGGACATTATTTTGCCCCAAGTCTATATGCAATTTCCCTTTACCCTCACAAGCTGCATCACTGGGACACAAAGTTCCCCCACCTGTAGTATACTACCCAAAGCTGGTCTGAAGCCAATGTTTGACTCTGAACATATGCATTTGACTTCATGAAGAAGTATGATAAGAGGCAGACAAAGTAGACAAAGAAGCCCTACTTGACCAGCTAAACCAAAAAACCCAAATAATAACTAGAAAATATAAAAATATAATTTGAGATTTCTTTATAATTTGAGTCAAGTTTCCATTTTTATTATTTGTTTTTTAAATTGAACTTGTTTAGAAAACCTGCCACTCTTTAATATTTAAAACAAAACTTAGTAATCTATATTTCCTGTTTAGGTATCTTTCTAAGCTGTTATGATGAACTTATTTCTATAAAAACGCCAAAAGGGCACTAGTCATCAAATCAACAGAACAAATTGTCTTTCGATTCTTACCTCAATGTTCTTTTTCTCACCTCCTCGGATTTTCTAATCTTGTGATTAACTTAACACTTCTCCTCCTACATTGAAGTCCTACCTTTGAAAACTATCAGTGGTAACTTACAAATAAATACTCCGAAGAAATCACCATCTGTATTATTTTAAATATAACATCTAGCACAATCAAACAAGTATTATTTTAAATATAACATCTAGCACAATCAAACAAGTATGCCACAAGAACATTATTTAACAGAAACTTTGAAGAAACATTTTTTCTTGTTAAGGAAAGTAAACCTTCAAAGGAACATTTTTCCCAAGTGAGTTGCCTGAGGATTATATAAGATGTAAAGTGGTTGAGCTATTTAGTTACCTCTTGTCTACTCAGACTTCTTTCATTCTTGGCCTTGATAACAGGTACTAGTAAGTCATGCACAAGCTCTAGGCAATCCTTTGTAGGTGTGGCCACATTCATGACATATGAAAGATACCTATGGAACCCCCAAAGCAATCAACATAGAGTAAGAGGGAGATGCAAAGCATCCATAGTTGCTTCTGAGAATTTTACTACAACATCATTATCATTATTGATAATACTACCAATGATAGCATCATTGTATATGTATATTTTTTATTTCATTGGTATTATTATTATTTTATTGATTTTTGTTGTTAGATTTATAATCTTAAAAACTAAGCTGTTGGAATTCAGATGATAAACTTTGCATATATACATCATGAAATACCTCAGCTTAGTGTATGTATCTGAAACTCCATAGTAGTCAGAAAATTCTGTCAATAACCACTTCCATGGTCCATGTAAGCGCAAATTTTGATGGTGAAAATGCTGCGAACGCATAGCAGACTCCAACACCAAATCATATGCAAGAGTTTCCACTACCGGTGCACTCTGTAACAGGCAAATGTGTAATGATAAAATCATCGAAATCAACAATTGATACACAAGGGAGGAATGAATCCAAAACAGACACTAAGATGAGATGCTGCAACATAAAAAGTTTCAGGTCAACTGTGTTAAGCCAATAATATATACTGTAGCAGCAAGAATTTTTTTAATATACCAAGTACCCAATACCAACTTCTTATTTCTCCCACTCATTAAACTTTGAGAAAATAGTAAATAACAATTGTCTCAAAACTAATCCTGGTAGGTATATGTGTGCTTTGGAACCTCTACATTTAATTCCAAGTGATACAGAGTAAATACTTCATAAAAACCCAGGTGATGACCTAATAAAAAATAGTGAAAGTGTATAATGCTAAAATATTATAACTCACTTCTAAATTTGAATGGACTCAGTAATGGAGAATATGATATTTGATTCAAAAAGCAAACCACATGAATAAACTCAACTTGGCCTTAGGCAAGTTGTGCCCACTCCAATTCAATTAAGACTCCCCAAAATACTTCATTTTTAAAGAGAAAAAGCTAAAAAGTAGAAGAAAAAGGAACAAACCTTTATAGGGTTATTTTCATCACAACTAATTGTACTACCAATGCAGAGCTGAACCTTCCCCACACACTCATTATCATCATGATAAATTGGCCACCAACGAACTCTATCACTCTGCTAAATTTTGAAGTCATATGAAGACATGATGAAGTTAGCCAAGAAGATAATAGCCTTAAGCAAAGCAGTAACCAGCAATAACAGAGGCTACGTAGGGAACATACAGGATTATCAGTCAAAAACGAAAGTTGAATTGTAGCTCGGCCCTGCGTGACTCTGTTTACATCCTTTACCTCCATTAAAAGAGCATCTCCTGGGCTCTCTGTGAAACTGGAAAAGCATGTATATGGAAGCTTTCATTTGGCATAGTTTACAATTGCTGAATCTCTGAAATTCATTATCTCATACTCATGCATGCAGAAGCAAAGGAAAGCAATGAAATAGAAGCTTACAATACATGATAATCACCAGTTCCTGGGTGCAAGTAAATGGTAGAACTCGATTCCGCATCTGCCTCTTCAGTGGAGCTTTTCAGTTGAAATAAGCAAGACAGCGTATCTGGACAGACGGATAGTATATTGTCACCATTATTAAGTCAACCACAATAATGGTGTTTTGGAAAAATATATACTCCACTATTGCAAGCAATATTCACTGCCTTAATAACCTGAAACCAAGATTCATATGGCACATACATGATGCAAAGACTGACCACTTTACACGCCCCCTGGTTATGGATTTCTTAGGTCCAACATTAAAAGCCCAACTTCAAACTATCCAAAAATAGTGATCAGTAATCAGGAAAAACCTAAGAGTTAATATGGTTGTATTCATACAATTAGATAGATTTGAGGCTTAATCTCTGTGGCAGCACCAATTGATGGCGGCAAACCCTATATGTGCTCCAAGTATCAAAATCTATACAGTTATTACAAGGCATTCACTTCCTCGACAATACATCAAACCATTTTTTGTTTATTCTGACGTCACCATCGATTAAAACATAAAATTCACATCTTATTTTGTCCCTTTGGCATCAAAGCTCTAATTTTGTGAGAGGGTAATGGGCTTAGGTCTCTTTGTTGGCATTTGCATGTTTAGTATTTGTTTGTTCTTCTATCACTCATTTGTCTTTCCACATAGAGTATGGGCCTGTAGGTGAGCAAAGTTAGTGATACCTTAATATACACTGTTGGGCCTCTACCTTCATCTAGAGCGTTTAGGTCCACTTGTTATCTATCACTATCTGTAGTTACCCTCCACAATATTCAAACTACAGTTGCATTGATAACAACCTTCAGATGTTGAAAATGAAGTTTCCCTTATTGAGTTGATGCCAGTTTTCACCAGTGCTGAAACATGTCGAAAGTACTCTGCCCCTGCTTGCATATAGAGTGCACCTCGTTGTGAATATGTAACTTTAAGTTTTCTCCTTGGTATAATACGCACCTTTTTAACTGCCAATTATCGGACAACAAAGCATTTTAGTTAATAAATATGACTCAACAAAATGAACTTCTGAAGAAAATATGTTTTAATGGAAAAAATGGCCACAAAAAAACACACAACTTTTATCCTAATATCTGTATAGAATGGATTATTTCTCTGTTTACCACAAGTGTAAAAAATCAAGGCAGATGCTGTGTGGTATATGAAATTGATACTTACCTTCCACTCTAATCTTTCCAACTACCTTCTTTAATGTCCGTGTGCATGTTTCTTCTGCGATATCAGCAGATCTTCCTTCCTTTGGATATGCACCTCGTGGTTGTAGCAAAAACTTGTGTAACCTATAGTCCAAATAATACATAGTCATCTTACCTTGCAAATCTCCTTAAGAATGGAAAGAAACCAAAAATGACCAAGCAGCTCAATATAGAAGGATAAAACTGAATGAAGGAACAGATATTATACCCAAAGGCACTTCGAAGAACCAGGCACTCATCACGTAGAAACTCAGGTGCCTCTGTGCAGCCTCTTGCCCATGCATAGAGACACAATCGAATACATGCATCATAAGCTATCAGAGTTTGCCAAGCATTTTGACCACTGCAGTATTAAAATGCAAAGGGAGATTCTCAGATTTAAAATGCAAAGTACTTTTGTCCACAAATCCTTATTAAATGAAAATTAGAGTGACACGTAAAAAAACACGTATGTTTTTCCTATGATTTGATCCTTATCAGTTACAGTCGAGATGCCATTAGATTGGGAACTATCCAGAAGACCTTGCTACAATGACCCAGTGGTTGCACAAGTGAGCAAAGTAGAAGACAGCTATAAAAGGAAATCAGAAACAGCTTATGATCAAAATGATACCAGAGAATAAGAAGTTCAGCTAAAGAGTGCACCTGGTATTGTAATAGGATGGTTGATCCCCTAAGATACTTTGCCAGGGAGGAATCTCTGCTTCTGCCTCTCCCGTGATGGTTCTGCATGCAAAATCATGCATCATCAAACGATAAAGGAGAACCAAAAATAAGGTAACCAACGGGAGAAAAGGCATAAGTTTGGACTAAAAATTACCTAGCACCCTGATCATTGCTTTTTAGAGATTGCACCTCGCAATTTGTTAAGACTTCTTGTCCAGCAGAGTAGGCGACTGTTTCACTTGATGAGTTCATCTCGTGCCCAGGTAGCTCATTTTCCACCAAATCACTGGTGGCATTCCAGCGATTGCCACCATCATCTACTTCAAATCCGTCTTCTTTTTTAATTTCCAAAATAGGGGGGGCACTAGGAGTTCCCAAGGGAGTGCTCTGCAATCAACACCAAATTACTAAAAGATCAACTTTTAACAGATAAGAGAGCAAAATCTGAAATGGCATATGCATGAGGGTGGGGATGTAAACTTTTTCTAGAGGATGATCTTTGGTGGCTGGAGCTGAGTTTCGCTGGGTGCATGCCCTGCTACTGAAATGTTCATCTGTAGAGCTTCTAACAACTCCTGGTACTTGAATCAGAAGACTCTCTTTTGAAGACCCTCTGTTCAAAGAAGACCCATTTCGGCAGTCTGAGCCATTGATGGACAGTGGACTAAAATTTAGCCTAGGCTTTGGACCAAAAAGTTCTTCATCACAGAAGTGCGCACTTGGTTTATCGAAAAAATCAGTATCACTAGATCCAGAACGTTCATCCTCAAATGCATCAGAGGAATTACAGTCCATGTCATCTGGAGCTGATGCCACACTCTCGTTATCCAAATCAAGTGTGACACTAGTATGAGGACCCAGCAAGCCAGAATAGAGTTTCAACGGTGGCAAAACCTGCGGTAAGTGATTCTTGGTATTGTATAGGGAAGGTGATTGCGGAAGAGGATCAAAACTAAACCTCTCTGCCAATGGAGATCGTAGCTGCTGCTCTGCATCTGATCCCTGATCATCAATCAATTAATGGTATAAGGCAGAGGTCCCTTCAAGTCGCCGTTTTATGAACAAAAGAAAAGAAATGTTTTTGCATAGAAACCCCAGACAAATTATGTTAAAAGTTATGGGGCAAGACAAGCTGTACTATCAACAACAACAACAAGAAGCAATCGTCGCATTTTAAGACGAAAGCTTGCTTGCTTGCTTTTTTTTTTTTTTTTTTTTAGGTAAAACAAATAAAGATTTTTCTGTGGTTTAATCAAAATAAAAAGAGTGTAGACAAAGAAACACTAAAAAGAGCTTCAAATCAAGGGCACTTAAGAGATCAAAACCCTCCCCACACGAACGCCCAAATACAAAGAAAGATGTAAACCAGCTAGAATAACAGAAATCTTGAAAATCGTTGAAGCCGATTGAAACATTTCGGATTGCAGCATTTCGTACCTGTTTGACCCATTTAATGGCGCTCTCGTCCAAGCCTTCGGTGAACATTTTCCAAGGTGAGAGAGAGATACAGACAGATGATCAAAGCGCAGAGATCTTGAAGAAGAGAAGAAAAATAGGAGCTATAATATGATCAGTGCGTTACGAAGACGAAGACGAAGACAAAGAGAAAGATCCCCACTTTCAAGTGAAACGACTCGGTAGAACTGGAGAGAGAGAGAGAGAGAGAGAGAGAGCGGGAGCGTGTGTAATGCGTTCAACTATGCTATAACGGCTAGTTGGAAAATTTGTTTCTTATCCAGCAGGTATTCCACACATTCGATCCTACGTACGCCTCATATTTTGAACTTTGTACATCATGTAACTAAGGGCTTTGGACTTATTGCCACCAAAAAATAAAAAAATTTGACAAATGGTATTAAAATTAAAATAATGATCTTTTTATCATATTTTAAAGCCAAATAGTGATGCTACGTGAACTTAAGAATGTTGATCGGGCATGTCAAGTTGATCGGGCATGTCAAGTTGGAAGGCGTCTTTTTATACAAAAAAAAAAAAATTGTTGTATAAAAGGAGTAGTTTGGTAAAAAAAAATCTTGTGGTTTGAACTCAGTGAGGCCGAACAGTTTACTAAAAATTTCGATTTTTTTTAATAACTTAAATTTTGGAAGGAGATCTAAAAATTCAACCGGACATGAGAACTGAGTTTCGTCGCCTCCGGGGGTTTGTGAGAGGGTAGAAGGATGCGCTGAAAGTGATCTGGTAAAAAAAACTTGTGGTTTGGCCTCGGTGCCGCCGAACAGTTTACTAAACACTTCGATTTTTCTTAATAACTTAAATTTCAGATAGGGGTCTAAAAATTAATCCGGACATAGAAACGGGGTTCCGTCGCCTTCTGAGTTTCATGGAAGGGTAGTGAAACGCGCTGAAAGTAGTCAGATGAAAAAAAAAAAAAAAAACCCTAGGTAGCGCTCGAATGATTGACACAAGTACCAAAAAAAAAAATTCAGAATGAAAGGCGTCTTCTATACAATAATTTTTTTTGTTTTTTCTTTGTATAGAACGTGTCTTTTCTATATAATTTTTTTTTGTATGAAAAACGTAAAAAGGCGCTTTCTATATAATTTTTTTTTTATTATTTTATATGGACGCCAAATTATGACAAAAAGGTCGTTGCTTAAATTTTAATGACATTTGTGAAAAGCCCTTGTTACTAACTTAGTTGCACTCTTATTTCAACTGCTCACCCAGTGCATTAATGTATAGAATACACGGGCTAGCTAGCTTACCTTTTGGTTTGGGCTTGTTCCATACAGATTTTTACCCAATATGAATGCACTTATCTAAAAACACTTATTAAAATGCCTTTAAGAATTTGTTAAATAACTTCAAATATATAAACAATTCGAAATTGCTAAGGGTGATTTTTTTTTTTATCTTCCCAAAGCTTAAATTACTTATTTTAAGCGTAAGTAGCGCTTTTTTTTCTTCGTGTGTGCGCCTCCAAAGTGCAAAACCATCTGAATGTTCCAACAAGCTAAACGACCAATCCAATCCGTGGTTTGTTACACTTAATTTTTCACGCGTCATATCTCCCTTCTTCCATGCATTTTGTACAAAGAAAATAGGGTTGGCACCAAATGAATATAAAGCATTTTTGGAGAATCAATAATCATGGAATCTGCCAATTGCTCTGCAACCTGCAGTTTCCTCCTAACTGAAGAAAATGGGAAAACTGCCAATGTATTCGAAGCTTCTCCTTGTCTCCCGTCGTTTCAGCCATTCAAGTCCTTCAGTAATTTCTCCACCCCCGAAACATAATTCCAAATGGGAACAAATCCTGACATCAAATGCTGCGTTTTATAATCCCGACCCAACTTCCTCATCATGTGTTCACCATTTTTCTTATTTTAATTCAAATATAGCAACTCTTAGTCATCAGGGGAGGACCAAAGACTCGAGGAAGTTATTTGATAAAATGCTCCATAGCCATAGGGACGTTGCTTCTTATGCTTGGATGATCATCACTTATTTGAAAAACGGAGAACTGTCCAATGCTGAAAAGCTATATCGTGCAATGCCCGGAAGCAGTGTTGTTGTCGATTCTGCGATGATTGATGCCTATGCCAAAGCCTACAGAATAGAGGATGCCGATCAAGTTTTTGCTAAGATGGCAGAAAGAAATGTGTTCTCGTGGACGAGTTTGATTTCTGGGTATCTCAGAATTGGAAAGATTGATAGAGCTTGTGAGCTCTTTCACCAAATGCCCCACAAGAATGTTGTTTCCTGGACAACTATGGTTCTGGGATTAGCTCGGAACGGCTTGATTGATGATGCAAGGCAGTTTTTTTATGGAATGCCAGAGAAAAATGTTGTCGCTTGGACGGCTATGATCAAATCTTACGTGGAAAATAGTCTAATTGACGAAGCAAGGAAGTTATTCGAAAAGATGCCTTTTCGGAATTTGTTCTCTTGGAATATAATGATCACTGGTTATTTAGATCACAAGAGAGTAAATGAAGCCATACAATTGTTTAAATTAATGCCACAGAGAAATATAATATCATGGACGACAATGGTCACTGGTCTTGCAAGGAACGGATTGACTAAGATTGCTCGTGAGTATTTTGATGAAATGCCCCAAAAAGATATTGCCGCTTGGAATGCCATGATCACAGCATATGTCGACAATGGTCTCATGAATGAAGCAATTGAGCTATTTAACTTAATGCCAGAAAGAAATACTGTGACTTGGAATACCATGATTGATGGGTACTCAAGGAATGGGCTTGAGCAAGAGGCCTTGAAGCACCTAATCCTCATGCTCCGAACTTCTTGTGATCGTAGGCCCAATGAGACTACCATTACCAGTGTGGTGACTGCGAGTGAGAGTATTGTGGAGCTCATGCAGGCTCATGCTCTAGTTATATTGCTAGGATTCGAGGCTCGAACCACGCTAACAAACGCACTTGTCACCATGTACTCAAGGAATGGGGACATTGCCTCTGCTCAACTTGCATTTGAGAATATTAAGGGCAAGGATGTTGTCTCCTGGACATCAATGATTTCAGCATATTCAAACCATGGGTTTGGCCACCTTGCGTTGCAGACATTTGCACGCATGTTGAGGTCTGGATCCAATCCAGACAACATTACATTTGTGGGTGTCTTGTCAGCTTGTAGTCATGCAGGCCTACTTGAGAAAGGGCTGAGGATCTTCCACTCAATGAGCCAAGGTAATTATGGAGTGAAACCAAAGGCAGAGCACTATTCCTGCATCATTGACCTCCTTGGTCGATCGGGGAAAGTAAATGAGGCATTGAGGGTGGCTAGTCAACTGCCAGCAGGCCAGCGGGATGGAGGTGTGATGGGGGCGCTGCTTGGGGCATGCAAATTGTATGGGGATGTTGAAGTGGCAAATCAAATAGGGGAGGAGTTGATACAGATGGAACCAGCCAATTCTGGAGGTTACATACTTTTGGCAAATGTTTATGCTGCGGGTGGGAGATGGCATGATTTTGCTAGCATAAGGAAGAGGATGAAAGAGAGGAAGGTGAATAAAGTAGCCGGCTTTAGCGAAATAGTCGTGAAGAAGCAACGTCATGTGTTCTTTGCAGGCGATAAATTGCATCCTGAACTAGGGGAAATATATGCCATGCTGGAGGAGAAGCTTCTACCACAGATGAAGGAGATTGGTAATTATTGCTCACCAGAGATCACTTTTCTACCTGTTCTATAGAGCTCCCTCCGAAGGGGGTGTTCCAACTTCCAACGGAGAACTCTTGTGAGTGATCCCACATCTTCTTCTGTGTTGAAAGTTGTATATTTTGACAATTGATAGAGTGGGGAAACTCAAGCACCCCCTTCTTCTTCTTGATTTGTTTTGAGGAAAATGCTATTCCAAATTACAAAAAATGCAATTACACCTTCATGTAGGAAAGGCTGACAATTCATAAACTGTGAATATAAATGGGTCTATATAATTATCTGGCAATTAGGAACATTTTGGAAAATTTGTTTAATTGGTAGTTTTGAAATCATGTACTTTGTGCTTAGAGGATACACAAGTTAAGTGTGTCCTCAATTGAGGTAACCGACTACTTACTGAAATATTCCATGCCTGAGGATTACTACTGGTATATAGTAGGTATTGTTGATTAATTAACAAGGAGGTATAATTGAATGATTTTAGATTAGATTTCATCCGGTAGCATTGAGAAAATCGATCTGCATTTGGGAGTTGTGACTGACACCCTAACTAAAAGTAGTTCTGTGGATTTCATATGAAAGTCCATGAAACAATCACCGACAAGCACAATTATTATATGACCATCTCACTTGACTTTGGAAAGAAAGCCATTCCACCGATCTGATAGGGGCACTGGCCATCCATAGCCTATACTTGTATTTTAAATTGAGAATTACCATGGAAGATGTCACGGAGCATCTTTCCTTCAACACCATTGCCTTTGTTTAATTAATAACAAATGCAACCACACCTGCAAATGATTGGAGATGTGCTACTGATTGGATTTATTGATTGATTGGTAGGAATTGGAGGGTTTTAAAAAAAAAAAAACACTAGTTGTCATGGGCAACCTATACAACCCACTAATTAGATCATCAATGCCAGGACCCACATTGTGAACGCAGAAGTGGAATATAAGGAACGGGAGAAAGGCATTTAGGCGCCAACACATTGTTCTCTTTTAAGTACTGGACATGGTGTGGTGTGGCAAACCAAACCAGCAATAATGATGGTGACTTGAAATTCAAACGCAACGGTCATGTTTTGCAGTCACTTGCTTTTGCTTTATTACACCTTTTTTTCGTTCGAAATCTTGCGGTTCCCCTCAGTATACTTCTTAGTTGTATCAAATCAACACCAGAGTCAAAATGAACGTATCAACGGTAACTAACTAATTAATGTTGTCTTAATTGTAAATTACCATTGAAATTTTCTTTCAAATGTTTCATATTAGAGCTTTTTTTATTTTTTTTAAAGTAGATATAAGTATAACGAGGACCCACCAATGGCACTCCCAAACCAAGATTGATAATGTCACTTCCGCCAAGCGCATGCCCCAAGCCACAGCAGCCTTTATTAAGTGTCATTCTGCTACATGTTTATTAAACTGTTACATTCCCTTCTTAATTTGCGTAATACTCTATCCATAGAAGAAATATATAATAAATTCACAGCTACCTTTCAAACAAGAACTACGTAGTACGTCCTCTTGAAACACAACAACGAAAAAGCCACCAACAGCACCAGCAAGTAGCTTAAAATTATAAATGAAAAGGGACTACGCACGACGCAGTAGGTGGACATTTCTGCCATTGTATTGAAGCCCTTGTACTATAGCCAATTCCGCTTCCCTTATGGGATGTAAGGCTGCGTTTGGTCTCTAAAGTGAAAATAGTTTTTAATTTTTAAAGAGTAAAAAAATCAAAACAGTGTACAAAAATATGTACGGTAGAGTAAAATCCAAAATTTTCTTCTCAGTTTTTTTTACAAAATGAAGGAAACTTAAAAAATTACATTAAGGGGCTTTTCAAGTTTTCTAATTTCATGATTTGAATATTGTAAAAATAGAAAACTTGTTTTCGATAATTACTTATCTAAATTACATAGCATCATTACTTAGTTAACCTTATATAAAACAGTTATACTTTTTAAGTTGAATGGTTTCAAACAAAAGAACACCACTTCGGAGAGCCACACAAATTTAATTATTCAAATGTTCCCGTACCCTTCCATGGATGGAGAGGTTGATCCAGCTCACTGTGTCGGGCCCATCAAACCCATGAACGAGGAGGGTTAGCCGTTTGGTCTTCTCCTCACGTCACAAATCTACAGACAAACATGAACCATGGATTCTATATTCTTCTGACTTCAAATTCCTGCTTTCCATATGGACCATAGCGGATAGATATAACATTACTGCTGAAATGCTGAAACAGAGCATTTGAAAACGGCAGATCATAGGCATGCCGTCAGGCCTCAGTGAGAGTATGAACCCGGGGAATTAAATCAAATTGCTGATGCCATAAACTAGTTGGCTTGTTGCCAATATATCAGATTGAGTCGTTTAAGTATGCAAGTAGGAGGTGTAAAGTGCAACGGGAGCTTATGTACCTAGCTAATTAGTTATGCATGTAGGTGTAACGATCAGTGTATGATTTTTTTTTCCTTTTTTTTTTTAATCCCTTTCACATTTCTCTTAGTTAATGCAATAAGCAAGTATAAACTGTGGCCACAAGGGCAATACCTGCAATGGCCAAAGGTAAGAGCAAATCAAAAGAACAGGGGGCGTGGGCATTCAAAGTTCAAACTAGGAACAGGACACTATGTCTAAGCGGCTCGGTCTTCCAACCATTTACAAACGACGACCGAAAAAATAAATAAATAAAAAAAGCCGCGAGTTTTAGCCAAACGAGGTGGCGACTTTTCCACTGGATGAGTTGGCGTTCGCCTTTGAGGACGAAGACGAGGAAGATTTATTTTTATGCTTCCATCTATCTTTTATTCTCTCAATTAGAAGTTTTTTTTTCCAAAAAAAAAAAAAGTAGAAGGTTGAAAGAGTTCAAAGAAGATAAAGTAAAAAAAAAAATTGTTAGATAATAATTAATAATAAAAAAAAGGAAGAAGTTTGTTTCATTCAAAAATATAATACAAATTTTGGTTGAGGGAAAGAGAGAGAAATAGTCTGTGTGTGCCTGTGGAGTTAAAGATGGGGTATATAGTGGAAGAATAAAGGTATCAGAAGAAACTGCAGAGTTCTCAGGCTTTTGTCTCTCTGTCTCTTTCTCCTTCTCTCACATCTCTCTTTCCTCTCCCTCTCCCTCTCCCTCTCTCTGCCTCTCTCTCTCTTTTTTTTTTCCTTTTCTTTTCCTTTGTTGGGAAAACCACAAAACTAGGAAGGGAGGGAGCAACCGGTATCGGAGTAGAAGATATAAGTTAGAAGAAGAGGCGGAAAGAGAGAGAGAGCGAGAGGAGTGTGGAACGCATAAGGAAGAGGTTGATTGGTGTGTTTTGGCCATGGTTGGAGCTTCAAAATTCGGGAGAGCAGCCAGAAAAATGGGGCTGCCGTGTGGTTTCTTCTCAAGGGGACAAGTCAATGACGATCCCGTCGTCACACACAATGTACGTTTTTCTTCTCCCCAATTCCTCTTTTGGGAATCCCATTCTTCTTATAATTAATTTATTGCTATTTCTGAGAATTCGTTGGGATGAGATGCTGATTCTTTCTCTATTCTCGAAATCTCATCGGCCTCGAAGAATTGCAGTACAAACTTGGAAGAACTTTTCTCTAGTTTCCCATCTTAGTTTTTGTAAATAAGCACAGGAAAACAAAGAGTGAAGAAGAATTTGTTTGGTTGATATGAGTTTGTCTCTGTTTAACCTTCGTTTGCAAATGGAGTATATAGCTGATTCCTTTCAACTCTCACACGTTTCTTCTTATCTTCTCCTCAAACAAGAAACGTTCAGCAGAGACATCTCTCCCTCTGCCATCTGTCGAAACTTTTGAACAAATGTCAATTTTATTTTATTTTTCTTTTTACCAAATTTTGTTTTCTCTCCTTTTACCATCTCCTCCCTCAATTTCACAAGTCTTCGTCCTTTCTTATTTATTTAGTTTTTTCTATATTCCAAATATATTGATATTACTTTTATTTTCAGGTGCGAAACTCCGGTAGCCCTGCAAAGGGAGACAATGCTTCAGCGATCACGGCGGAAGCAGAATCCGGCAGCCTCACCAAGGTTACCTAAACTCCTCCACTGTTTCATACATTTTCTATTTCATTTTTTTTGTCCCTCCCATTTCAAGTTCGTTCTTCAAAAAAATAATTTACATAAGAATCATATATATACATTGTATCAGCTAAGCTCCTCCTCTTCGACCTGTCTTTCGTCGTCTTCTTCTTCTTCGTCATCACACCGGAGCGCTTAATGTACCAAACTGGCCCACTTATCAATCAGTATGAGTATGAACCACTCACTTGCTTGGTAACCTCCAAAAACATTTGCTGTCAAAGTCGGTTGATTTGATTATTCAGTTTTCGCCCCACCCTTCTTCAGTTGACGCTCCTCAACCTCAATACCAACTTTGTCTTCCATTCAAGGACGGGCATGGCTGTAATGCCCCAAACACAATAGGAACTCGGAACTGTTTCGATCTCCAATTGAAAGTTTCACTTTCACTTTGGGGAATTTTTTATTTTTTTTTCGTTTAATTTTAAATTTTTTCATTGCTTTCTAATTTGAGTTAATAAGGAGATGATGTCACAAGGTTGAGCTTACGCGAACATCATCACAAAGTACCGGTTGTGTATGATCTATCTATGGGACTTGTAATGTCTAAGAAGTAAGATCGACCTTGGGACGTGAGAAAAAAAAAATCTTTATTAGACGTAATTAATGGAAGGCCTGAAAGCTTTTTTCCCCATTTGCTTGGTGTTGTTGGCAGAACTTGTGTGCAATCTGTCTGGAGTGTTTGAGTTACAACAACACAGGAGGCTGCGGCGGCAGCAGTAGCAGTAGCAGCAGCCCAGGGCAGGGGCAGGCTATATTTACGGCACAGTGCTCTCATTCATTCCACTTCACCTGCATCTCCTCCAACGTCCGCCACGGCAGTGTCACTTGTCCCATTTGCCGAGCACACTGGACCCAGCTACCTCGTGACCTCAACCCCCCTCCCCTCCCCTCAGCTACTCAGACTGACCCAATTCTACGCATTCTCGATGACTCCATAGCCACTTTCCGGGTCCACAGACGCTCCTCTCTTCGCTCTGCCCGTTACAACGATGATGACCCCGTGGAGCCTGAAAACGGGCTTCTCACTCTCCATCGTCTCCAATTCAATCTTGTCCCACTTCCACCACCCACTCATCATCCATACCACCACCACCTCCCCTTGCATCAGTATACGGGCTCCTCTTCATTGCCATCGCCATCGCTGCCCAATGCTACTTCACCTGGCGTACAGAAGAAGCTGTATCTGTGTCCCAACAGAGCCTATCTATCAGTAAAATTAGCACAACAACCAGCAACGGACCTAGTCCTCGTCGCCAGCCCCAACGGACCTCATCTAAGGCTTCTCAAGCAGTCAATGGCTCTGGTCGTCTTTTCACTTCGCTCCATCGACCGCTTGGCCATTGTCACCTACTCATCCACTGCTACACGGGCCTTTCCACTCAGGCGCATGACATGCCACGGGAAACGAACAGCCTTACAAGTCATCGATCGACTCTTTTACATGGGAGAGGCTGACCCTGGAGCAGGACTCAAGAAAGGTATCAAGATACTTGAAGATCGAACTCACCAAAATCCACACTCCAGCATCCTTCATCTGTCTGATTGCCCCACTTATCTTGACCATGACTTGCAACTCCCGGCTCCCATCTATAGGTTCCATGTGGGCTTCGGCTTTGGCACGTCGAATGGATTTGTGATGCATGAATTTGAAGAATTCCTGGCAAGATTGCTGGGAGGAGTGATCAGAGATGCGCAGTTGAGAATTGGAGACGACGGGGAGGTGGTGAGGCTGGGAGAACTTAGAGGAGGAGAGGAAAGAAGAATCTCATTGGATATGGGTGAGAGTGAATTCGTTTGTGTCACTTACAGCTACGTTGAAGGCGGAGGTGAAGAATGTTTGAGAACTGGGGAGATCGTGGTTAGCTTAGATGATAAAAGGGAAAGTGATGGTGGAGATGCGGGTGGCGGAAGAGATATGAACATAGGAGGAAGGACTAGCAACGTTGAGAGCTGGGATTACCATGATCCTTACATGGCCAGAAGATGGGCCAAGCATTTGCATGGGTATAGGCTGTGATTTCATCATCCTATTCCCCATTAAAAGCAAGCTTATCTATACAGTATATACATATACATCAACCACACTATCAAGCGCATTGGTTGTTCATAAATTCCTCGAATCTCAGCTTCGATGCCTGGGGCTCCGTCTATGCCCCAAGCAATACTCAACACCAATTCAAGTCGATATACCATAGCCATCCATATGTACTGCCAAAATATTTTTTGACACAACTATGGCATCTACCCCATGCATGTGTTGCACCAAATTGAATCAAATTCTTAATTCTTTTTTCTAACATGTTGTATGGGTCAACAGTGGTACGCTTCCTTGTCTAACTAGTTATTACTATGGTATCTGCTATGTTATTGCCAGTTATTGTTAAATGGAAAATCTACATCAGCCCAGAGTTCTGTGTATATCCATTATACATATCTGACGTTTAAAAATATGATTCACAGATACATATTAATAACACAAAATCATAACATGGTTATTGAATATACCTCATATGAGATGCATATACGTGATCAAACAACTTGCAATAACATGATGCCATTACAGCATTACTCTAATGTTAAACAAACGATAATCTATCGTCACCCCCTCGTAATCTAAAACTTAAAAAGTGACCTGATCTCAACAATTGTGCTTTCTAAGAACAATAAAATGTTTTTCATTTTTCTTTACAATTATGTAAATCTTAAGATGGCTCCTACTGGCGCACAAAGATGGAACTTAAGAAAAATTATACGTCTCTTACATTATGAAGTGTCTTGCATTTAGGAGTTGTGATGCATGGCAAATGCACACTTTGTAGCTTATGTAAATGTATAGAATACAGATAAACACTGGTTCATAAATGGGCCAAAACTGGACCAACACTAGAACATTAGATGCTCAAGGAGCAAATATTACTGGTAAAGAAGCTTGGAAAAAAAAGCTCTGAAATACACGGCTATATAGTGAATAACTCTGAGCATATCAGTGTCTTCAACTCATTTCTCCACTACAGCCAGAATAATATGCCTAGCCTCAAAAACATGCTGAACGCTAAGCATTCTCAAAGCCAAATATTCGGAAAACACCTACAGCAATAAAGCAAGAAGGAACAACAGTAAGCTTTAAGGTGACAACCTGCTGTCAGACATCTAGAAAAACATGTCAAAAAAAATACAAAAAAACTTGATAAAGCCCATTGGAACAAGTATGAACATGTCCAAAAGAAATAATCAAAATCACATATATTGAAACAAGTATTGCAACAGCAAGTTATCTTACTAAAACTTTTTCTCAAACACCACTTGCATTGCGGCAGAAAATCACAATTCTTTTGGTTCTTGTAAAAGTGGTTTCTTGGGATAAACCAAGTAGATCATGTTCAATATGGATCTTGTAACTTGTAAATATCATTGTTATTTCCTGTTTCTTTTCCATCAAACAGCATTTGAGTTTTAGTGATGGATGACAATAATAGTGGAGTTGGGAGGGATCAATACCAAACTGGCAGTACAAAGAATATGAATGATAATATACTGCAAAAAAAGCAAAAAAAAAATTCTTAAGGAAGACGGTAGAAGTAATCTTTGACCTTAAAAAGCATTTAGATCATTTCTTTTGTCTTTTAACCTTACAAGATGTAGGATGATATATATCTTTTCACCAGCATTCCTCAAAATTCTCTTTTAATGAGTTTTCATCAATCATTTGAACTCAACAGCAAAATAAAATGTTTACCTTCATCAGCCTGGTACTTGTTCTTGTCATCTCCAGCATAAGCCAACAAGTTATACTTGGGGTTCCATTCCACGCTATTCATTGCAGCACGACAAGGAATCTGATGAATTGTTCGTCCTGTGTGTACATTGGACTGTTTCAAGAAGCAGCAACAGAGTAAATACGCATAGAATTTTCAAGCGAGGCAATGCCCTCGCCAGTCTTGAGAGGACAAGGAAGAAGCCATAGTTACTCTCCAAGACTCCAACAGGTATCTTGGCATGTAACCATACCAGTGTCAAATCAAGTGTGAAGGCACTAATTGCTTCTTATCATCTAACTGGCTTGACTAATACTCTTGTAACTGAGTTTAAGAAAATGAAACAAAAAATGGAGACGTACAATATCAATAAATAAATCTTCACTAGCCGAAGCAATATAATCCCCGGTATAATTGAAGCTTATGGTTCTGACAGGCCACCTGAGAAGCAATATACAGTTATTTCATGCACATAAATTTAAAGATGAAAGCACAAGCCAGGATTAGACAACCATCTGCTCATTAAGAAATTGAAACAAAAATATGCTGCTCAACTGGGTGATTAAGAACGGAACTACATGGAATTCATAAAAATTATAAACGAATTGTAAGTGGATGCTCTTTGACATGTCTGATGGATTCCCTCTGAGCCAGAATTGACACCCATGATATCAGCAATTGTGATCCATGCATTGCATCGTAGAGGATCAGCCCAAAGTCCTTAGACAAAGCATTTTGAAACTAAAAGTCTGAAATTCTACCATACAGCTGGAAACTACTAATTTGAGCTTTACGAAGCCCATAAATGATCCAGCAACATTTTTTGAACTGGCAGAAATCACAATACAAAAGTGGGCCAATGTGTAAGAACTAGAGGCAGCTCATGGGTAAGAATCTCCTCCCCTTGTAAATCCTGTTTATATTTTGTTATTAATACATATTTATTTTACCCTTAAATTAAAAACATAAAAAAAGTGGGCCAAAAGCCAATTCAGTTGCTTCACATCACTATCGGAGATACTTCAAGGACTGGGGGGGTCTCGTGGAACTTACTCAAGTTTTGTGAAGGTTCTGACACACAGCATCTCTGAGAGATCCCAAAGGCTGACTAAAGAATCGGCACTACCAACAGCAAAATATCTACAATGATAAAAATAGATAAAACAGCACTTATCATCAATATAATGACACCCATATTATATGAAGCTAATACACAAAATAGTCATGCTACCATGGCATTCAAGAAACTAAACTAAACACTGAGTTATGGTAAAGATGATCTCTTCGTTGAGGGAGATCATATCCACAATAAGATCACATCGTTCTAGCATTTTTAGCCATATCAAAAAACTCAATTCAACAAACCCTTTTTCCCAACTACATGGGGTCAGTTGCATGGCAACTTGTATGAATCTACTTCCTTGACTCTTCTATATCAAGAGCCAAGTCGAAAAGTATATGGTTGTTCTGGCCCTCACGCAGTCTAGTTAAGTAGATTCATGTCATAGTTAGGCAGCTTGAAATTACCCGAAAACCAAAATATCCAACCGAGGGTTTGAGCGGTTTTGAAGAAAAGACCGATTCGGTCAGATATTCTTAGAGGGAAAACCAATTGGTCGGTTCAGACATTGAATTACAGAATATAATCCCATGTAAACCCAATCCAACCAACTCTAAAAGAGTTGTTTGCTTTTCAAGCCCACATAGCTTAATTGGGTGACAGACGTGTCAAAAAAGTTAATATAAAAAAGAGCAAGCCGATTTATCTAGGTTGTCTCTGTACGTGGTAGAGTGTAAATTTATACACTGCCCCTTGAAATATGAAAAATTACATTATCTACCCTTGAAAGCTATTTTAATCTTTACCCATAGAGAATCTAAAATTTACATGCGTTGTCATCTTACTGGAACGTTAAGGATGTCAAATTTAACCGACCGACCTGAAAAGAACCGAACCTTCGGTGTGATCTGATTTAATGTTTTCTATACAAGGTGTTGGGTAAAAACGCATTGTTAATAAAGCCAAACCTAACAGACCTAATTCGACCCGCTCAAGTTCAAGCATATTATAATGTTAAATATGGGTCAAGTTTCCAGTTTGAGCCACACAAAGGGTCGGATGTATTATCTAGAACTCGACATGCGCCCAGTCCTCCCAACCAAATATAATATCAATACAAGTTTAGCAAATATATTATAAGACTAATACAAAATTACAAATATTATTAACAAATATATATATATATATATTCTCAGGCTTCATTTGTGGTACCTAGAAGGGGTTAACCCAAAAGCTTGGAGTTGAAATGTGTGCAAAGAAGTTTTGTACCAACCCCAACCACAACCGACTTGACCAATAATTGGGTCGGGCAAGTTTTTTTTAAAATATTATTGGGTTTCAGTGGCCAAGTTGGTCACGAGAGAGAGGGAGAGAGGGAGGGAGGGAGCAAGGGAGCAAGGGAGAGAGCGAGAGCGAGAGCGAGAGAGACTCATTATGTTACTTGGTAAGCACTGAAGGCACTGGTTGATGTCCAATTCAATAAGATAAATGACTATTCAATACCTTCCTAGTGGGTCGATGGCAATGCAATAGCAACCAGCTGTATGTGCCATAAGTGTGTGAAGCGCTCGAAGAGACGGGTACTCAAGTACCTCAACAGTACCTATGCAATCACAAGACATCAAGTATCAAGGGGTACAACTTGAACATAAAGTAAAATCAAGCTTGACGAACAAGAATTCCATTTATTTCTTTTCAATCAACAAGTATTGCTTCCATTTATGGGCCTTTTTGTGTAAGTTCAAAAAAAGAAAAAAGAAAAAAAGCCTTTTTACCATTTCCAGTGGTAAGAAAGAAAATTTCCCCTGTTGTGTCCCAAGCAATCTCATTCACCTGAAAAAGATAAAGAATAAAAGCTTTAGTTTGACAAGCCCCATATCACCTAGAAGCTTACACGCATCTCCATAGAAAGAACAATCACCTCAATTACACTTCACAAATTGTCAAATCTTGGTATCAAGAAGCCTAGTTTGTTCAGGCCTAAAGTTTGTGTATTCAAATCACACCATGCATGCAAGCTACCAACTCTATGGCATTATCAGGTTGAGGATTCAAACCCACCACTTAAAAATCTAAGATGGATAAACAAAAAAGCTTGAATGCTCAAAATAATCAAAGAAACGCCACCTCATACCTTACTACAATAAAGTCGACCAATTTGAAAGATACGACAGTTGCCCACTAGAATTCCCTATCAATGGACAACCTCCTTTTCTGATGTTGTTAGGAGGAAACAAAAATGCTATCCAAAATACTTGATTGAACTCAACAAAGATTGTTTTTTTTCCCAACTACATTTGTATATAGGACAAATTGGTTGTATGAAGTCACTTCCTCCACTCCATTCTATATCGCAATGGAATTTGTCTTTCTTAGTTATCAATTTTTGTATTATTTTAGGTCTCTTTCTTACTCAACCATTACCTTCAAAAATCAATATGTTTCCCTTTATAATTGGCACACCCAATGGTCATCTTATGTGTTTAAACCACCTTAATTGGGACTATCTCTCATTCTACCTCAAACTGGGACTACTCTCACTGTTTCCTCAATGTCTTCATTTCTAATTGTAATTTTTACTATTTTGACACACATCTATCTTAACATTCAGATTTTTGTTACATTTAGCATGATAATGTAATGTTTCTTTACTTCCTAACATTATGTTCCATAAAGCATATTTGGTCTAATAGTTATCATATAAATTTTCCTTTCAACTTTCATAGGATACATAAATCATATAATATTCAAGAGGCACTCTTCCACTTAACTTACTCCAACTATCTCCTACTTTTCCATCTTAATGAATAATTGAGCATAAATAACTAAAATCCACTAGCATCTCTTGACTTGAAATCTTGTTGTTACTCCATTTGTATTTCAATACAATTCAGCTAAACATTTTTCCAACTACATGGGGTAGCTACATGATTATATTTCATCCACTCTACTCAACAAATGACCAAATTCTTTTATCTATATTACAAGTAGTTATATAAAATGGGCATCCTAGTGCGTGAAGCTCTCGCCTATGAAGGTCCTAGGGAAGGGTCCCAATTATATATTTCTTAATATCATTGTCCATGTTATTTAAGGTCCCCGTCCTCTTTCATTAACCTATTCTTAATGGTTAGTACACGACTCTTTCTAACCGATGCATCTAATGGGGTTCACTATTCATTGTATGTGATAAAACCATCTTAATCAGTTCTTGTATTTTATCTCTAGTTAGGGCTATTCATGAATGTATTCATTTTAAATTTTATCTTTGAATGTTTTATTCGCATATCCCTCTTAACAATCACATCTCCATATTCCATAACACTTATTAATGAGTTATTTTTTTTATTACCCAACATTCAAGTATAGGTTCCCAGGGCTTGGAAATTGAAAAAAGAATAAGATCTTTTTTTTTGGAAAGGCCTTGATAAGAATGATGGTTTGAATCTTATCAATTGGGAGACGGTGCAAAAGCCGATGGGAAAAAGGGGTTCGGGCATTGGTAACTTGTACAAAAGAAACATAGCCTTGGGTGCAAAATGGGTTTGGGGATATCTCAATGATAAAAAATCACTATGGGCAAAAATCATTGCGAGCATTTATGGAGATCCTTGGTTAACTGGGTGGGAAGTCTGGGAGGAGGAAAACTTACCGCAGCCCTTGAAAATTTATCTCAACTACTGGCAATTTAGTTTTTGAACATGTCTCCATGGAGGTTGGCCACGGCGGCAGTGTTGTCAAGGCGGCACCTAGGCCCCTTGGGTAGTGGCACCGCCTAGACCACCGTCTAGGCGGTTTGGGGAGGTCTAAGCAAATTTTTTTTAAAGGGTTTTTTTTTTTTTTTTTTTTTTTTTTTTTTTTTGTTAAAACATGCGAAATCATCTCCCTTCTTCCACTTCAACTTCTGAATTAAATTAATAATGACATATAATTTAATATATATAGAGTGAGGGACCAATGAATAAATAAATAAATTTTTCAGGGATCTCTAAATAAATATTTAATATCCCGCCTCGCCTAATTAAGGTTTACCGCCTACACCGCCTTGACAACACTGCACGGCAACGCCATTAGATTTTGAGAAGACAAATGGATTGGTATTTCTACCCTAGCCCAAGCCTTTTCCCGGCTCTATAGACTTTCCTCTTACCATAATGAACCCATTTGTTCCTTCTTCTCCCCTCCATTGAATGTTCAATCAAACATTCCCTCTGGGAACTTCCATTTTCGTAGAAACCTTTCAATAGGTGAGCTCAATGAAATCGACCGTTTTTTGCAAACACTTAGTCATGTTCAGTTTTCTAGTAGCCATGATAGGATTAGATGGTCCCTAGATTCGTCTGGATCATTCACTTGTAAGTCTCTTTTTGATCACTTGATTGATGACCCATTACTACCCAACTCCCCATTTTTAAAAGTATCTGGAATGCTCAGATCCCATCAAAAGTGAAGGTGTTTGGGTGGACCCGGGCCCACAGTAAACTCAACACAATGGATGTGCTTCAAAGACGATTCCCTACTTTTCACATTTCCCCGCACTGTTGCCCACTATGCTTGCAGGATGGGGAGTCCATTGACCATCTCTTTTTGTGGTGTAGGGTATTGTATCTCAATCATCTTTACATAAGTGCATGTCCCTTGATCATTTGCCTCGATGTTCGGGTAGGGCCAAGGAGATTTTGAAGATTGCAGTCTTTGCAACTCTTTGGGCTATATGGTTGGCGAGAAATCGAAGGCTGTTTGATAATCAGTCTTTAGATTGCTTAAGTGTTTGGGAGTGTGCCTTGTGGCAAGCTTGTAATTGGGTGGCTTCTTCAAAACTTAATGGGGGGCTTTCTCTCTTGGAATGGAGGGGATGTTGGGCTAGTTGTGTCCAGTGAGTTGTCTGTTTTGTGTTGTGGTAATGTTTTCTGGTGAGTAGTGCATCTTGATGCCCTGTCATGTACAAAGTTCTTTTTTTAATACAAGCTTTGTTTCCTCTCAAAAAAAAAAAAAAAAAAAAAAATTGGGAACCATTGGCTTTGATAGTTGTCTCAATCTCAAATCATCATTTTTACACCTTCACAAAACATGGGGATTGAAAAATCCCAAGTACTTAACAAACTTTATATTACCTCATAATTAAACTTTCGCTTGTGGATTGGTTTAAATTTGCGAACATCCAATATCGTGAGCTCGTCATCCTACAATTGAACATAATTAATTAAAAAGTGATCATAGCCATGCTAAATATAACTTGAGAACAGCAACTGTTGGCTATGTCAATCCATGAAACATAGAAAACAAACAATAGCAATTTCCAAGAAATAGTGACTTTATCGTGCTCAAAAGTCAAAATTCAGAACCATAAGGAAAAATGAAATCTTGAAAACAACATCCATGATCTCTAATAATTTGAAAGACTCGCAGACACTCAGCAATTAATACGAGATTGTTAATCATACTCTGTTACCAACAGCGATATGTGTCCCATCTGGTTTGTAAGTGATATTGATATTTTCCCCACTAAGTTCTGCTTGTTGAGAGCATTTACCACCTGCAGGAAATCAAAGAGTGATGCAAGATGCATTAAGAAATAAATGGCAAACATATTGTAGCAATTTTCATCTCATTAATCTATAAACATATTCTGTGATTAATTTTGATGGAACAACAAATATTGATGAGAAATAAAATATACACACTATTATATGTTTTTACAATTTCATTTACCCTTGAGTATGAACAAGAAAACTCTATCATAGTCAAAAAGGCTGGATGGAAAAGAAACCTAGGCTCAACCAATATGTGACCATACAAATAGTCCTCGAATAATTTCCTAAATATTAGAATCTCCCACCCAAATGTAGACAATCTTGGTTCTTTTTCTACTTTTCGTTTCATTGCTATATATTCCTTTTCCCATGGTCATGAGAACCAAGGAAAATCCTTCACCTTCATGAAGAGTATAGACAGTCTGGTTCTTTCTTTTTTGGGGGGGATAGGTATGATCATGCTAATCTAGCTGATCAATAATCATATATGTTTCCAACCACTTCTATATGCCAACCAACAGTCGCAGCACCAAAGTACCCAAAGTATTTGATAGCACCCTTGAGGTATATAATAAACCTTACTTACTACGAGCATCCCAGAGGCGAACAGTCTTGTCTCCTGAAGCAGTTGCAATTAAATCAGCATGTTTTGGATCCCAGCATAGTTGATCTACACTATCAGTGTGCCCCTTCAGCTCAATATCTTTAACCTTGCCCTGAAACAGATAGCGAAAAAAAAAATTGACAATCTAAGAAAAAGTTCAATGGAATCGATGAGACACATTGAATTGTTTAGTATAACCATTCACCATGCATGGCTAACCCAATACATGGATTTTTGTTTCAAATTTTAAACGCTGCAAAAACAAAGAGCAAATTATGTGGCCACAGCATGCTTAACCATGCAAAAATGCATTGAATTATGTTCAGTCCCTCCATATGTGTGGTTCAATTCCTTTCACAAATGAATGTGGCACTAAAACAGAAATAAATGAAGGATAATGAAGGCACAATACTGAGTTATAATTTGAATAATGCTAAAGTGACTGGGGTACTATACTGCTATGTAAACTGCAGCACATCATCACTGTTTGATTACATTGAGAAAATCTAAAGGTGACAGAGTGATGCAGTTTGCACTTAATAAACGTGGCATTACTCTCGTAATTTTGCTGAATAATAGAAATCCAAACAGACTATAAATAGGAAAATTATGCCTAAGTAACTATTTCAGGTCAATTCGTGTGCAACGCATATCCCAGTATGACAAGAAGATGTTAGGTAGAAACCTTAAAATTGTAAAAGCTATGCACAAAGTTTAAGAATATCGCTTACATGCCCATGTGGCTCGATGTGCCAGACTCTAGCTGTTTGATCAACAGATCCGGAAGCAAGTTTTGTACCTGTGCAATTCCAAGCCACTGAATGTACCTTTATGTGAGGAAGGCGACAAAAGTGTTAATCAGCTATCTATCTATCTATATAGGTTTAAATGTAAAGTTTTAAATTAAGAAATGCAAGGTTCTCTCCATTTGAAAGAAGAAATAATAGGAGATTTTGCAACTAGGAATCAAATCAGAATAGAACAGGCAACTGCGGAAGAGAAAATGAAAACAGGAGGGATGGAAGAGAAAGCAAAAGCGCACATGTAAGAGGTTACCTTCTTCTTGTGACCTTGATATTCCTTGCTATTAAGGTTTTTGAAGGGAATCGTTTCCTCCATTTCTCGAACCCTTACTTCCAAGTGGAAAGCAGGGTTGGTGCATACGGTAGTGTCCCCTTCTGGCGGAGAGGAAACGACGATCGTCTACGTTACTCTTAATGGGCTTTAAACATTCACTTCCTGCGCTTCGAGCCCAATGTGAAGTTTACAAGCCACGTAAGTCTTAAGTAACTCTTACGTGGTCGAAAGATGGGTCGTCATTTATTTATTTATTTTTTGGGCTAAGTTGGCCGTCAAATGTAATTGTCTGTTATAACGTGAACGAATTAATTAATTCTAATGCATTAAATATTTGTGATGCAAGAATATCATCAATAACATTTTCTTTCCTATTATTATCTTATACTTGTATGACTGTCCCTACGTTATTGTATCGCACTCTCTCCTAATCAAGCTGCTGTTGCTTTTCCTGCTTCTGAACATAACAGGTTCCACAGGAAGTTGTTCTTTCTTTACAGAAATGCTGCGTAACGTGCATCTGTCCACTTGTAGGCCTAGATGAAGGGACCTCTACCAGCAGGTCGACTATCACTAACTAATTAAGTAGGATCCACGATTTGAATATCCAAAATGGGGCATCGCAAGCAAAAGCGTCAACCGCGCTCTTTCCCCACTCAATCCTTCTTGACTATCCTAAAGTAAAATTAAGCATGATCATTACTAGGCGATTAATTCATGATTTGGTGATTTTAAAAATATAATATGTTTTGGGTTGATTGGGAGGTCATCAATGTTATATAAGACAGCACTACTGCACTGGATCAGATCACGGCCGTGAAGCTGTGGTGGCTCCCAATTAGCACCACCTGAATGACTTTGGGTCTAATCCTTCTCCAAGAGATCCCACGAAGTTTATATAATTTTTTCTTATCTTTTCTTGCGGGAAACGCATACAATTATAATTATAATCTGTTAAAAAACCCACCTCATTTTAGCAGATACAAAGTGCAACTGCAAGTCATCGTGTTTTATGATGTAACAGCTTTAGCTGGCTACAGAAAGGTTTTTAACTTTTTATACCAAAACACTTCCTTAATTTAATTTTCAATTCCTGTGGATTAATTGTTAACAAATAATTTAATTATCAACCAGTCACCAAACTCCAAGCTGCATGCACGGAACTCGATCAGAATCCATAATACCGTCCACATCTGTGTTTATTAGCCATATATATCTCCCTAGTCCATGCCCCCTTGGTTGAAAATTCAAAACCTATTGTCTGCCTCGACCCTCCTTCCGCGCTCTTAATAAATCTGAGCAGATGATGACATGAGCGTGATGGATTCAATTATTAGATCTGAGAAACTTCCCCTCTCCCCTTCAGCGGCGATTGTGAGGCAAAAGCTGTTATGTGAAAGCATGAAAGAAAAATAAGACAACCAAAGTTTAACGTGGTTCGGCAAAAATACCTACGTCCACGGGAGGCAACAATTGTATTCACAGGGATAATTTTACAAGAAGAAACAGAGCATATTTATAGAGCATATTTCGCCCACGTGATCCATGCAGCCAGCCCATGCATCCCATGCGGCTTGATTTTGTTGACTATTCATGCAACTATTCATGGCGGCTCTTCATTGAGGTGGACAAAACCAACAAATCTCCACCTCCACCTCATATGGAGCATGACTCCTCTACACCGACAGTAATTTGTTAATTAAAGCTGCAGAGCAACAATCTCCACCTTGGCGAACTTCCAAAAAAAATATTGTTGCCTCCATTAGTGCCCTTAGGCACTCCGAGCTCGTGAGATGTTGATCAAGTCCAAACAATGTTGGAACTTGATTCCTGTAACTACCTTTGTAAGCATATCTGCAGGGTTATCTGCAGTCTTGATCTTTTGTAGAAGAATATTCCCTTCTTCTACTATTTCTCGAATAAAATGAAAACGAACATCAATATGCTTCGTTCGACTGTGATGAACTTGGTTCTTTGCCAAACAAATGGCACTCTGGCTGTCGCAGAAAACTTCAACATTCTTCTGCACAATTCCCAAGTCTTTAGTCAATCCATGAAACCAGATTGCTTCCTTGAAAGCTTCTGTTACTGCCATGTACTCTGCCTCTGTAGTAGACAAAGCAACTGTTGACTGTAGTGTTGATCTCCAACTTACTGGTCCTCCTGCCATAGTGAAAACATAACCAGTAGTAGATCTGCGCTTGTCAAGATCTCCAGCATAGTCCGAATCCACATATCCGACTAGATGCTTACAACTTTTCGTATCTCTCTCGAACTTTAAACCAATATTTACAGTACCATGAATATACCGTAGAATCCACTTCACTGCTTGCCAGTGGCCTTTACCGGGATTGTGCATGTAACGACTTACCATACTTACAGCATGTGAAATGTCGGGTCTGGTACACACCATAGCATACATCAAGGCACCAACTGCATTTGCATATGGAATGTTCTCCATTTGCTTCTTCTGATCTTCGGAATTTGGTGACATTGATGAACTTAGCTTGAAATGTGGTGCCAATGGTGTGCTCACAGGTTTTGTGTCATTGGCAATGCCAAAAGTTTGAAGAACTTTCTTCAAGTACTGAGTCTGAGTCAAACAGATTGTGCTTTTGGCCCTGTCTCGAGTTATCTCCATCCCGAGAATTTTTCTTGCCTCTCCAAGATCTTTCATTTCAAACTCTGAGCTCAATTGAGCCTTCAGCTTGTTGATCTCCACCTTGCTTTTAGATGCGATTAACATATCATCTACATATAAAAGCAAATAGATAAATGTATCGTCTTGAAGTTTGCGATAGTAAACACAATGATCAAAGTGGCTTCGGGTATATTTCTGCCCTTGGATGAAGCTGTCAAATCTCTTGTACAACTGTCTCGGTGACTGCTTCAGGCCATACAATGACTTGCTCAGCTTGCAAGCCCAATTCTCTCTTCCTGGTACTTTGAATCCTTCTGGTTGAGACATATAGATCTCTTCTTCCAAATTACCATGCAGAAAAGCAGTTTTGACATCGAGTTGGGCTAACTCAAGATCAAATTGTGCAACCAAAGCCAATAATATTCGAATTGACGAATGCTTAACAACAGGTGAGAATACCTCATTGTAGTCAATTCCTTCCCTCTGAGCGTAGCCTTTTGCTACCAGTCTGGCTTTGTACCTGATATCGTCTGTGCTGGGAGAGCCTTCCTTCTTTGCGAAAACTCATTTGCAGCCAATTGGTTTCTTTCCTTTTGGAAGTGGAACCAACTTCCAAGTCTGATTCTGATGGAGCGATTTCATCTCCTCATGCATTGCCATTTTCCACTTATCACTTTCCATACTCTGACTAGCATCTTTGTAATTGTATGGAATATCATCTCCGGTGACTGGTAATGCATATGCAACCATGTCAGTGTACCGAGCCGATTTGCGGATTTCTCTTCTTGGTCGACTGGTGGCAATTGATTCTGATTGTTGACTGATGTCTGGTCCTGGAGCCTCCACCTCAACTGAGATTTCCTCCTCGTCTTCTTCAGGATGGTTGGATATCTCTGCTGACTTGACAGGAGTTACTGGAATATCTAACTCCACCTGCTGAGGCAAATCTGGATCTCGATTTTCTTTATCAGAAACTGTATGCTTTAACATCACAGATTCGTCAAAAGTTACATCTCGACTTTGTACAATCTTCTTTGACTCAGGGTTCCATAGTCGGAAAGCCTTAACTCCTTCACTAAAGCCCATGAAAATCGCTTTCTTGGACCTAGGATCCAGTTTGGATTCCTTCACATGAAAATATGCGGTGCATCCAAAAATGCGCAGAGAATCATAATCTGAAACGGGGTGTCCAGACCATACCTCTTTGGGAGTTTTGTCATCTAGTGCTGTTGCAGGAAGTCTGTTGATGATATGAGAGGCATATGACAAAGCTTCAGCCCAAAATATCTTGCTTAGTCCAGAATGAGATAACATGCAACGAACTTTATCTACCAAAGTACGATTCATGCGTTCAGCAACACCGTTTTGTTGTGGCGTGCCTGGGACTGTGAAATGTCTGACAATCCCTTCATTCTCACAAATTTTCTGAAATGGGTCTGACTTGTATTCTCCTCTATTATCAGATCTGAGCCTCTTAATCTTCCTTCCCGTTTGGGTTTCTACCATTTTCTTCCATATAAGAAAGATATCTAGCACTTCATCTTTATGCTTCATGGTATAAACCCAAACATAGCGAGAGAAATCATCAATGAAAGTAACAAACCAACGTTTACCGCCCAATGAAGCATTTTGAGATGGTCCCCAAACGTCGGTATGAACATAATCCAATGTTCCTCTTGTGCGGTGGATTGCAGTGCCAAACTTAACTCTCGTCTGCTTGCCTAAGATACAGTGCTCGCAGAAGTCAAGTTTCCCGGTTTTTGCACCTTTCAGAGAACCTTGCTTGATCAAGGTTTGAAGAGCTTTCTCTCCAACATGTCCGAGCCGCATGTGCCAAAGTTTGGAAGTGTCTGATGAAACATCATTAGAATTGGTGCAAGCTGATACACTTCCGATTACTGTGTGTCCGTCAAGGAAATAAAGATTTCCTTTCTGAATACCCTTCATGGCCAAGAATGCTCCACGTACAACCTTCAGAACTCCACCTTCAATGGTTACCTTGTAACCGCTGGAATCAAGGACTCCTAGGGAGATCAGATTTTTCTTTAGAGCTGGGACATATCTGACGTCCGTGAGCCGTCTTGTTGTACCGTCATGCATCTTTAGGCGTATAGTTCCAATACCCTTTGTTTGACAGGTATTGTTGTTGCCCATTAGCACGACTCCTCCATCGAACTCATCTAGTTTGGAGAACCAATGTCGATTCGGACACATATGATAGGAACAGCCGGAATCTAATATTCATCTATCAGACTGATTGTCTATAGATGAAACGGAGAAGGCAGAATCTTCTTCAGCCTTTTGTGCCACATTTGCAGTTGTCTTGTCCTTATTTGGACAATCTTTCTTCCAGTGCCCCTTTTGGTGACAATAGGCACATTCATCCTTTGCAAGACGTTGACGTGATGAAGGTCCTTGTGACTTTGAGCGAGATTGGCCTCGCCCACTGGATCTATCAGATCTGTTGTTAGCCCTGCCTCTGGATACCGTCAAGGCTGCTGGTGATGCTTCCTTGTGATCGCGTTGGTCCTTCCTTCGATACTCGTTGTTCACCAAAGCATTTGAAACATCACTGAATTTAACCTCATCTTTACCATATAGCAAAGTTGTTGTTAAATGTTCATAACTTTCAGGCAAAGAGTTTAACAACAATAGTGTCTTATCCTCATCAAGAGGGTCAACATCAAGATTTAGTAGATCAGCAAGAATCTTGTTGAATTTATCAAGATGCTCACTCATGGGAGTACCTTCCTTGTACTGAAAACGATAGAGCTTCTTCTTCAGGTAGAGGCGGTTCTCTACGCTTTTCGTCATGTACTTGTCATCCAGTTTCTTCCAGAGACTTATTGCCATAGTCTCTTTCATGACAAAGTACTTCTGATCTTTGGCCAAACAGAGTCTGATTGTGCCACAAGCTTGACGATTTACAAAATGCCAATCATCATCGGACATATCCTTGGGCTTGGCTTCCAAGGCGATATGTGATCCTTCCCTGAATAGTAGATCTTGAACTTCGCATTGCCACATGCCAAAGTTGTTGGTGCCGTTGAATTTCTCCACCTCGAACTTTGCGTTGGACATCGAACTTCTTTGCCAAGGCCTGCTTGTGGTTGGGAGTTCCTCCGCCATTAAGACCGAAAATATGTATGACGCCGAAAAGTGCTCAAAAAATGATAAACAACTCCAACTAAGCTATATCAATAACTTAGGAGCTGAATCTGCAGAAACAGATTGCACGGCTGCGTCCGGAACGGTCGAAAATGGTGGAAACGAGTCTGACTTTGCTGAAATCAGACAAAAAATTAGCCGGATGAATAGTATCGGGCTGTATGAACAGTGACGGGCCGAAAAGACTGGGCTGATGAACAGTGTTGGATGAATAGTGTATCGGATGAACAGTAGATAAAATGGGCCGGATGAATGTCGGATGAACAGTTGGGCTGGATGAACAGTGCGGTCCGAACAGTGCGGGCTGGAATGAATAGTGGGCCGAACAATGCAGGCTGGAATGAATAGTGGCAGACTGATGAACAGTAGCGGGCTGAATGACTGGGCCGAGTCGGATCTGAGCTGATTGGGCCGATGCACAGTGGGCCGGATTGAATAGTAAGGCTCGTAGAACAGGCGGGTCGGGTCGGATCAGGGTCTGATCCGTCTTCTTCACCCGGCTTCTTCTTCCCTGCGCACTGAAAAGAAAAAATTTACAGAGATTTTTCTTAGACTTCGAATGGCTTCCGGGGACTCGTTTCTTGTCCGTTTTTCTCGCCGTTTATTGCGTTGGATTCCTGGAAACGAGAGCTACCTCCACGGATGATCAGAAAACAATCCCGATCACTGTTACAGAATCTCGAATTTTTCAATGAAATCTCGAAAAAATTCGACCGAGTGTCCGTTTTCTTCCAAAGCTCCACCTAAGCTCTGATACCAATTTGTTATGCGAAAGCATGAAAGAAAAATAAGACAACCAAAGTTTAACGTGGTTCGACAAAAATACCTACGTCCACGGGAGGCAACAATTGTATTCACAGGGATAATTTTACAAGAAGAAACAGAGCATATTTATAGAGCATATTTCGCCCACGTGATCCATGCAGCCAGCCCATGCATCCCATGCGGCTTGATTTTGTTGACTATTTATGCAACTATTCATGGCGGCTCTTCATTGAGGTGGACAAAACCAACAAAAGCAAAACCAGCCAACAGCCAAGCTTACTCCACCAGTTTTGCTTCTTTTATTATTAGGAAAATTAGGAAATTATCCCAACCCAAAATAGCCTCTTTCACGGACGAGCGCACTCTAGCTAGCAGGTTTTGACTTTCATTTATCTCCCCATTCGTCCCGTCTTAATTAAACTACCACTTTAAAATCTATACGGGATATAGACATGGATGTATACACTTTCTCCTATCTGAGACCCGGCCACCAACTGACCAAGTAGCTAGCATATGATGAAATGGCCTACCATTTCATCCCATATCATCTCCAACAAAATTGTCTCCCTGTACCATGATAATCTTTAATAGTACTAACCAATACGCCTCAAATTGGCCATCTGAGTTTTTTTTTTTTTAAGTACGGGTAAAACTTATTAGTTATTACATAGCATTGTTAAAGCATAGGTTTTTCTTTTATATATCATAGAAAGACAGTGATTAATCTTTCTAATAAAAACTTTGGATGGTGGTATACGGGCATAGAATTGACTCATCAGTAGAAAATATGTTCTTAGAGGGTTTATCCACTCACTAACGCTAGCATGTTCCCATAGAGCTACCCCTAAATTACAGCATATTAAATTTCCATAGAGAGTTGGCTACCCTTGAATTCCAACATTAAATTTTTATGATTTTGTTGAATAGAGTTCCTTCACAGCCTAAGAAAGAAAAAAAAAAACCAAGACAGAAATAAAAACAACTAAACAAAGATTACTTGAACATACGAGACTTTCTTATACCATGTTGCTTTGGGCTTCTTACTTTTTCATGTTTTAAGTTGTTAAACAAAATGTTACTAAATTAAGAAGATATGTAATTCATAGAAGGCAAAATAGTTCATAAGGTGTCTATTGAAGCTCGCTTCGGCCCCTCACATATAGTAAGATTTTTTTCCTCCTATAAGCCTTCAAGTTTGACAAACCTTTAAGTTGGGCCATCGAGCCTGTAGGCGGCCACCTAAAGCGTGTGATAAAAACAAATTCCGAGGAGTTTTATTTTTTTCCTTAGTACGCGTAAATGGTAAAAAAAAATGAAGAAGAAGAAAGAATTTTGGCAGAGAAATTAAAGAAGATTTTTTTAGTGTTGAGATTTGGAAGATAATAATGAAATTTAAGAAAGTTTTTGAATGGGTGGAATGAGTTAATTAACCTTTGTCCAGTGGTTACTAATTATGTTACAAACTAGTAGCAAGATTGGTGAAATGAGTGAAAATTATAGGTAAATGTAAAATCTTTTTATACCCTCATTAATTAATTAATTAAATTTATTTTTTTGCAATGAACAAAAGTGAGGGTAAAAAATAATGGAAGAAATACAAAAATGGTCATGTGCATTAATGGTAGAAAATTTATTATAATAGTATAGATAATTGCATTATACCGCGTGAGCATGTGCAAAGGCTTTGTAATTACAGTAAATTGTTGCAAGCATTGAGAAGAAATAATAAAATTTAATTTTTTATACTAAAAGAAACGACTAGAAATACTTATTGGTCTATATAAGCAATTGACTTTTTACATTATAATGACCCTAATTTGTTATAAATTGAGCACATCAATATATTTACTTTTAATTAACTAAGTGGTGCTCTAAATTAGCAGATGACCCGACTTGACTTGATTCAAAACACAAAAGTGACTTTAAGCACTGCATAGATATCCAACATCTAATTCACTCAAATCAACTTAATACATGTAAATAGTAAAAAAAATAAAAAAAATAACTTAATTCACTCAATAAAAAAATAACTTAATTATTACACGTGGGAACATGAATGTAAAAAATAAACAATGTCCTGATTTCCAGTTGTCTTAAATCCTAACTATTTTTACTGTCACCTTAAAAATAGAAATTCCAAATTTCATACCCATGTTGTGGTCGTTGACAGGGAGGTAGGTGGCAATTTTTCATTCATATATGTTTTCCAATTTGTCCTCGCCCATGTAATTAATGAATTCAAATACTAATCAGCATGATTGATTGACTTTTTTTAGGGCAACACTGATTGACTTTTAACCATCATAATTATTACAGAGTTAATATAAAAAATGATAACCATTTCAAGACAAAAATTTTTATAATAATAATAACCAACCTGGGATGTTGGCGAATAATGCATTAAACAAGAAAGTAATCCCACCATTTCCTCTCATTGTTTTTTGTTTTTCTTTTTTGTTTTTTTTGTAAGTAGTCCTACCATTTTAATTAATTCTTAGGAAAATATGCAATGAGTAAACATAGAGAAAATTTTAACCGGAGAGTAAAACCAAAACTCAGAAGTTTCCTACTTTTCCGCTTTTTCGTTTTTTGCATGTCATTACTTGCTTTTTGGATATAGATTGTGTTTAATATACAATTAATTTTTTTTTTAAAAAGATGTAAAAAAATAAAATATGATCTTATTTTTAATAGATTTATAATTTTTAAAAATATATTTAGTATCATATTTAAAAAATATCTTTAAAATTTAAAAACACAAAAAAATTTATTTGGTATATTCTAAAATTTCACCCAAATTAAATAAAAAAAGTTTATGTAAGTCCCATAAATTACAAATTAACTAAATTTTCTTTTATATAATTTTAAAAAATAATTAATTTTTTTAATCACAATAAACAAAACAAATTTTTTATAACTTTTTTTTTGCTTTTTTAAAATGCAAGAAACAGAATTTAAAAATAAAAACAAACACAGCTTAAATAAACAAATTAGAAATATTTTTTATTTTTTTATTTTTATGTACGGTTTTTTCTTAATCTATTGATTATATCGATTTTTTAAAATTTCTCTTTTAACACTTGCGCTACTAATGGTAATTTAATTTAAATTATTTGTTTAAGATATCGTTAAAAAAATGACCGTAATGGTTTGTGCTAAAAGTAAAAGGGGCAGTATCGTAATGGCAGGACCTGTCGTTCAGACAGTGAGTAAAGCGGAGCTCCTCTATCACGCCAATCTTTCACTCCCTTATAAATTCAATACCTTCCACCGACTCCATCACCGATCGCTCTGCCGCCAATTACGCAGATCGCCTCCATTTATCTGGAATCTGGCTGAGATCTAACTATTATACCGCCGGAAAATATGTCTTCCGGCAGGTATATGGCTTATTCGCCATCTCCATCCACTGCGCCTCACTCTCCTCACTTATCCGGCATGCGCTCTGCAACGAACGCTCTTGTCGAGCAAGAGAAGTAAGCTTCATTCATAAATCCTCGATTTTACGCTTAACCATCTCAAAATCCTCTATTTTTCTGGTAGATCAAGATACATATACATACTTTTTCCCTCCTATTTCTTTTTCTTTTTGTCCGATCATCCGTCGTTGTGAGATTTTACAGGTTCCTGAATGTTTCAACTCTCTTTATCTGTCTTGATTTGTTTGTTGCGTGTCTGCTGCTGTATAAATTCCAGAGAATGCTGAATCGCAGATCACCTGTTTAATTGCATGTTTTCAGTTTGATCCGATGTTCTATGTAAACGTTCCTTTTTTTTTTTCTCTTTATATTTGATCTTTTATCAGAGTTTATAGATTCAAGCGGTACAGACTCCCAAAATTACGTTTTCTGATATACTTCGTGGATTATTTTAACTTCTTCATTTTGTATCGTTTTAGATGTTCATACTGCAAGAAAACGCTTCTATAATTTTTTATTTTGATTTGTCAGAAATTTGTGGTTTTAGTAGTTTTTTTTTTTTTTATTTATTTTTTTGGTATGTCTTTCACTCTACTATTACCCAAGTTGAAATTTGTGGTTTTAGTAGTTTTTTTTTTTTTTTTGGTATTTCTTTCTCTCTACTATTACCCAAGTTCTGCAATTTCATTTTATATTATTTTTTCTATTATATGCCTACAATTAAGAACACATCCCCGCCCCTTGTATCGTAATGCATTGATGAAAGCGTTGGCCCTTTAAAGTTGCGTTATGATAAGATTTTTTATTTTTTTTCCAAACATACTTCCAAGTACATTGTTTGTTTGTACTGGTAGTTGCTTTGATGGTTCGAATCATCTTAACATATTTTGAAGTTTCTGTTTTATTAATGTTTGGTATTGATTTTAATTTTTGCTTTGGATATGCGAGGATGGTGGTATATTTTGTGTCTCTTTACAAGTAACTTTGTCATATATGAATTCTGTATGTTTGAACTTGACCTTTAGTTATTTGGCAGGTATCTAGCTGAGTTATTGGCTGAGCGTCAAAAACTTGGTCCTTTTGTGACTGTTCTTCCTCATAGTTATCGTCTGTTGAACCAGGGTATGTTTCAAAAAGAATGGTCTACTTGTTTGCATTCAATACCATCCCTTTTTTCCTTTTTTTTCTTTCTCTAAAGGCACTTGCCTGCATTGACGATAGAAATATTTTCAAAAGGCATAACAATGACTGTTTGTAATTTCCTTTTTTCCCCTTCTTTTTTCATTTGCTTCTTATGTTTTTGGCCTATCATAATGATTTATTAGTTGTTCTCATTTTACCATAAAGCTAACTTAAATTGCTGGATTGGCTTGGATTTATTTATTATTATTATTATTTTTTTGGAGTTGTTCTTGAAGTATTCTATTCATTTCATGTTGAATTTCCTTATTGTTGCCATTAATATTGTATGACGGTGTGGTTGCTTGCCTTTTAGGGTTTTAGATAACTGTTTCCACAAGCGGTCATCTTGATTGATTATTATAACTATATAAGTTTGTGTTGTGTTCATTAGTAGCTTATATGTGATTATCCTTAAGTTATGTCTAAGTTAATGATATACGATACACATGATTGAAAGAAGCATGCAATGCCAACAAATCACTAACGTGCATTTTTGGAAAGTTAGCTTCATAAAAAAGTTAGCGGATGATATCAATCACAAAATTAAAGCAGGTCGGTTTAGTAAAGGAGTATATCTTGAATATTGTATGATTGATGTCATGGTTTTAAGATTGAATGGTCCCTATTGTGATAGTATTCAATGAAATTATATCAACTAAATTAATGCTTGATGGAAGAAAAGCATTTTAATGCCTACATATGAAAATAAAGCGAATATTCAGAGTTGTGTAAATTATTGAGGTATAAAACTGATGAGTCAATGAGTTATATCATAATTTTTGGATAGAGTAGTTGAGAGTCAAATAAGAGTTGAAACTATATTGACTAAAAAATATTTTGAATTTATGCTTACAAGATTAACTATGAAAGATATTTACTTATTAAGGAGATTGATGGAGATGCATAGGGCAAAAAAAAGGAAAACTTTCTTAGTTTCTTCAACTCTTATTGATCTGAAAAAGCATATGATGAAATGATGCAGTACCTAAAGATGTAATATAGTAGACTTCAGATGGAAAAACATTTTGTGAATAGTAGGGGTCACAAAAAAAATAGGTACAAGCAAAAGCGGTTTGGACAAGACCTTTCATTATCGAGTCTTATAAGGTATTTGTACCCAATGTGCTTTCATAAACAAACATCACTTTCTTATCTGTACTTGATTTGTTTAGAAATCAAGGCGTGCATTTTTGTTGGCATTATAAATTTTATATTTTAATAGTTTATAATTTCTATTTAAAAACATAAAACTTATACGTGAAAATAATAAAGTACAATAAATATGTATAATTTAAGGCTTAAATCAATCAATATTAGACTTCATTTTTTAATATTAAACAATACAATATCTAGTAATTTATATATAAAAGTGTTAGAAACCATTTGATCCAAAAGCTATAACTTTCAGATAAAACAAAGATAGATAGATAGAGGCCTAACTATTTATATCAAGCAAAGATAGATAGATATTAGCAAAAAGCATAAAACGATACAAATGAAAATGAAAAATACAAAAAAATGGATAGTTTAAGACTTAAATCAATTAATATTATACTTCTTTTGACGTTTTTAAATATTAAACAATACAATGTTAGACATGAAATATCATAATTTGTGTTTTGCAATATTTTAAGATTTATCTACTAAAAATTACATATAGTTATAAAAGAATTGCACACCACTTTTAAGAGAAAATTAATTGCATTTCATTTAATATTATAGATCATATCATATTGAACTTAATACAAAATAAAGATCCTAAGTCTTGCATATATTTTTTATATTCACATGTGACATTTAATTGTATTTGTAATTATTAAATAGATTACTCATATTATTATTTATTATTATTATTAAATAGATTATTCATATTATTATTACTATTTTGCATCTAAAATTAAGTATGCGTATAATTCTAAATATCTGAGCTCGATTCTTTTTGAAAATGGCATAAATCTTTTTCCTTGGACCCAACCCACTTTTATATATCATATGATCGTGCTCTTCTCTAAGTGGACCAAAACAAATAGACAAATGGGCTCGAACATTTTTTTTGCCACCCTTAACAAATAGATACACCTACCTAAAAAGGATATGTATAATAGAGCAATAACTATAGTAAAAATTATTGCTTAACAATCTAGTGAATTTACAATTATGATAGGTTTGAACCAAGGATTTAGTTTGTATGAGGGATAAGCTTGGACCCTTATCTTTTTGCACTAGTTGTGAAAAAATTGGCTAAAGATATTCAAGAAGATGTTCCAAGTGGGCTTACCTCTTGTAGTTCCCTTTCGAGGGCCTTCTTGTCCCTCATTAAGTTTGTTTTGTTTTGTTCATTAATATAGTTTGAGTTTCTAATCCCCAAAAAAAAAAAAAACAAAAAAAAACAAAAGATTGTGAAGACTGAAGGTCAAGAGATACTAAGGTGGGAAAACTTTTTGTACTCAACTGATGCTCGATTATTCAGCAAGAGAAAGAAACAAGAAATATTGCCAATCATAGAAGTAAGGTTGGATTAAGTGGTGGAGTCTTGCAACACATATGATTGACATACCCATTAAATTTGGAAGGAAAATTTAACAAGACTGCCCATGGTCTATGGAACAAAATGTTAGGTTGTAGAGAAATGATATATTAATAAATTAAGTGTGATAAAAGTGGGAATCTTTACTATCTTTGGAGTGTTAGACTAAAAGTTACATTATATTTGGCCTTTACGTAGTTTCCTCTAAGGTTGTGCAGATTTCAACATTGAGCGAAGGTTACAAACTCTTAATTGAATGCCTTGCATAAAGAAAATCTGTAGCTTAGTTTTATTTTTTTTTCTTCTCCTGCATTCTTATCTTTGAAAAAAAGGAGATATTCAATGCAATTTTAGGTTCCTTGCTAAAAGGAGTGCCAACAACTTGATTTGTTTCATAGATTTAGTTAGTTAACCCACATTTATTTCCTTATTCTTTTGTTGGATGAATCCCTATCCCACACCTCTTTAGCCATTAGACATGCTTATTATTTGATATCAATTAGCATGAATTATAATTGCATATATTGGAAGTCAAGGTTTCATGTCTATGCACAATTTTTTATCATGGTACTTGAGATTGGGCTAAACATATTCAAGAAGATATTTTTTAGCTTATGTTTTTTTATCATACCGTGTTGATTGATGAAATTGGAATCAAGATTTCACATTAATCTAGAATCTAAGTGCTTGTGGAGAAATTCAGAATCCATAGAAGGTTAGTAGGACTAAAGTTCAACACTTTATATGTAATTTTAGTGGAAGTAATACTATAAGTGGAAAGACAACAAAGATTAAAATTCAAGAGATGCTAGGAAGTGAAAACTTTAGGCCCCATTTGGTATGAAATTTTTTAAAAAAGTTTTCTGTTTTTGAAAACCAAAATTCTTTTGATACATGTTTGGTTGGGTTGTTTCTGAAAATTTTGAAAACAGATTTTAAATTTTACTTTTAAGATTTTTGAAAGAAGCAGCAAAGCAACAAAAAGTTGTTTTCTTTGTTATCTAAACAAAGTACTTTAAAAACAGTTTTTGAAAATTTTGCTTCTAAAAATTGTTTTTGAATGCTGAACAAAACAGGCCCTTAGGTATGTAAGCTCAGTTATTCATTACAAAGGAGAAATAAGAGATGATAATAGGTAAAGTATAGGTTTTATCTAGGAGTTTTTCTACTATTTGGGTTAGGTAGAGGAGTGTTTCTAAAATATTGTACAATCAACACATCCCATTAAAGGTGTAAGGAAAAAAAAATGATATGACCGTTATTAGCCAACCATGCTTTATGGAATATAATGGGGCAATAAGAAAGTAACTCAACTCAACTAAGTTTTTTTCTAACTATACGAGAAAAAGAAAGCAACACATTAGTAAATTAAGGTTGCGTTTTGGTTTACAATTCAAAAATAATTTTGTGAAAAATTGCAACCCTATCTCATTTTTTAGGTTGTAGTTTCTGAAAATATATTTGGTATTATTTATATTTAAAAGTTGTTTTCAAGATTTGAAAGCAATAAAAACTTGTTTGGTAAAATTCATTTCGAACTTATCAATGTGGCTTAGAAAATAAAATAGGTGTCACAACCCCCTCCGTAGGGTGACGTCATGACCGGCACAGGATATCGTATACGCCATACTTGGACGTATACGATAATCTGTCAGCCTTCGTCCTTTAAGACATTATACTAAATCACTCGGATTTTTTTTTTTTCAACAAGACATCATTCTCATTTATATTAACAAAATCTACATAATCAAAACTTTCCAAGATGTAATTACATCATCAAGTCTATCATTCATACTCATTCTCACATTCTATCTATGTGATATAATTTTTTTGCTAATGTTATATATACATAAGCATAACAAAATAACAATTTCAAAATTCTCAACAATACATACATATCAAAAGGAAGGATGTTCTATCCTTCGCGTGTCTTTCCTTTTCCCTTGGAATCCAAACCTGAAATATGTGAAAATTTGGGTTAGCAACCACAACTCAGTGAATATTCCTAACTATGACATCATACATGCATTTAATAATAGTCACATGATTCAACTCTTTAAAAATCATATTCAACATGCATGAAACATTTCATAATACATACATGCTCATAAAGTTTAATTTAAACATGTAGATTTTCAGTGAAATCATCAATCTCCCTCCTGCTAGTAATGGAGCGGGTAAACACTCCCTATTATGCACCCATAAGGAGTATACACTCAGCCTCACATTACCCAATTTTCTGCTATAAACCATTTCAAATTAGGACTAAATTCCAATTTCATTCAGAAGATTATCGCTCGGACCATGAGATTAAACAATCATCATGCGGGGTTGTCTTCTGGAAATGATTCCATGTTTTAACTTGCTTTAGCAAGTCCAAAACATGCTCCAAGGTAAAATGCTTTCATGAATTCAAACAGTGCAATAATTATAGATATATTCATGATTTGAAACACATCATTCATATTTATAATGCCATATACAAATATCCAAAGTTAAGAGATACTCACAAACAGGACTTTCACGAAGTCCACAGCACACGCACTTAGTCACTTTTCAGCATTTGCACAAGTACACAATGTTCAGCACAAACATCTCAATACTCTGCAATTCATAATACAACATTCATACATGAATTCCAATACATGAATTCATTCAATTAGTCACTAATTCATCATTAAACTAATCATAATACATCACTAACATCCTACCAATGCATTTCCAGCACTATAGACTTCCAGCACATTTACTTAGTCAATTTCACCAACTTTCACCAGCTATAACAACACAAACTCCCCACTGTTTTGTTGTCCAATTCCTTGTCTTAATCATCAACTCACTGCAATTCATATTACACACACATACGTACATGAATTTCAGCCATGAAATCAGTCAATTTATCATTCAATTAACCACTAACTAATCAGGATGTATCAATGAATATCTTACCCAAAATCAGTCTCCAAAATACTAAGTTTCCAGCATGTGTAGCCAACTTGTACTCATCCTCAAACCCAGAATTTAACAACTCTTTATCTCAATTCTCTGTCATTTATGCACACCATATACTCAAGATTAAATTCCAGCAAATAACTTCATCAAAACAGCAGAATTCAGTTACTAAAATCAGGTTTGAAATTTGTAAATTCAGCCATGAATATTCCCCATTTTCATCACCAATTTAATCTCTGAAAATTAGTGTTTTACACATCACCACACTCACCAATTGTCCAGTGATAAATCTCTAATGAGTTCAACCATTAAACATCATCAAAACACCACAAATTACTTACTAGAAATCAGTGAAATGATCATCAAACACTTACCATCAAACCAGCAACCATTCTCCCATGGTTTCAGTTTCCACTTCCTTCAAAATCCAGCACCAAAGCTTCACTTTCCAGCTTCTTCAGTTTGACCACCAATTCCTTCTTCCTTCACCAATGTTTCTGGTTTTGAATTTTTTTTTTTTTCACTTGCTGGTTTTTCTTCATCCAGCAACTAGTTTTAATCCATCTAGCAGCTCATTTTGGTGCTGCCAACACATCAAAACGTGTCTAAACTAGTTTGCCAGCAAGCCATTAAGTGTCAAAACCATCTCATTAACGTGTTAAGATCACCTTATAAAAGTCTAAATTTGATTACAACACCTGTCCCAAACATGCACATACCGCCTCAATTTTAAAAAGTTTCAGGCCCACCGAGGAGCCGAGGAGCATGCTTAGCGTACCAAGGACCCTACCATACGTGTATTTATACTATTCTAAGGTCAATACACATACGTATACGCATATAGATGCGTCGTATAATACATATAAGTCAACATTTTTTGTTTGACTAAAGTACGGGGCGTTACAAAAGGGACCATCATGGGTTGCCCCCTGAAACAATAAAATATAAAAAAGGCTTGAAAACACTGAAAACAACTTTTTCGGGTTTTCGAAAAAGGGTTTTTTTTAGGTTTAATTCTAAAAACAGTTTTTTAATCTTATTAAACCAATAAGTTTGTTGCTTTTTTTTGGATACATTTGGTATGTAGAAAATATGATTTAAATTGCATACCAAATGCAACCTAAGTACAACGAAAGTTTGAATGCCTAGACAAATCTGTGGTAAATCATTGAAAGATAAAAATTAAAATGAGTATATTTAAGAAATAAGACAAGAGAATTGACTATTGTGATTAATGGTAATAAGAGAGAATCAACTATTATGATTTGGACATGTACGACAAAGACCATTAGGTGTATCAATTAGGAAGATTGACATATTGACAATTAATGGTAATGAGGAAGACTTGAAATAACTTGGATGGAGATAACTATATTCTAGACTTGACCATTGATTGAGCTGAGTAGAATCAGATTCATGAAACTAGTCCCATGTTAGTTGGTAAAATTCTTTGTCGAGTTTAGTTGTGTACAAGTTACCTAACTTAGCTCTCATGTAGCAAGTACTATTCTTAAATTAGAAAACTATGTTAAACAATAATATTGAGATATAACATGTCTTAATGATGTTTAGTCCTTCCATTTGATGTACATGATACAACTCTATGAATTGTATAACATCTCACCGCAATGAAGGCCAATAGTAGTCCTAATATGAGTCTTGGCCATTGGATTTCTTCTAACTTTTGTTTTTTTAACTTATGTAGTAATTTTAAAGAATCTTTAGGTTAAAAATATTCTTCAATTGCTCTAAAGTAGTTTTTGACAACAACAATGATAGGATATGCTAATAAAGCAAAGGTGCGGTAAGTGTGGTATTGAGAAAAAAGGGATACTGTGATATAATATCAAACTCAACTCAACTAAGCCTTTTCCCAACCACATGAGGTTGACTATTAATAACATTTGTAATTCATCTTTTTATTATTACTAGAATAACATCTTCTACGACACATCTTGTTTTGAATCCAATTTGCAGCTTACATTGGGTTGAAAATCTCCCCTTGTTAATTAGAAACTGCTTCGCCTAAAAATTATAACTGGTAGGTGGAGGCCCAATAAGGCATGTTTAGCTATCATTAAACTCCTGCTCACACGCAGCCCCATCTTGTGGGGAGAGACAAAAGGGAGGTAGAAGAACAAACAAATACTAATCATGACAATGAGACTTGAATTCAAGACTTCTTATAGAACCAACTCTTAGATACTACGTTAAAAAGTGTTTGATTTAGAAGCTGTCGTAAAAATAAAATAATGAAAGACACAAAGATGTAACGTGGTTTGGCTCTAAGGCCTACGTCCACGGGAGAAAAGAGGGAATATTTTTTTATTCTTGATGATGTCTTAATGGAGGGACACCATATATATATAGACATACAGGGCTATGCACACATATAGCTATAATTACAATTTTAGTAACTGCTAAATAAAACAACTACTAAAATTATCATCTTTCCTTAAAGGAAATAAATCCCACAGATTTTGCTCTTCTCCACAGCACTCCCCCTCAAGCTGGTGAATAAAGGTTTACCATTCCTAGCTTGGACACATTTGCTTGAAATGCAGTATGGTTTAACCCTTTAGTGAGCACATCGGCGAGCTGATTATTGGTAGACACATATGGAGTACAAATCAACCCACTATCAAGCTTCTCTTTAATAAAGTGTCTATCAATCTCTATATGCTTGGTTCGATAATGTTGAACTGGGTTATGGGCAATGCTAATTGTAGATTTATTGTCACAATAGAGTCTCATAGGGCCATCCCAGTGTATCTTCAAATCTGTCAAAATTATGCTATATCTTGTTGGTGGATGCCTAACATTACATAAAGTTATCATTACATTGTTTAGTTGAGTAGCAAACATGGATGAGGTAATAGCTAACAAAATGGAATTTAATCCTACAAGTGCTATTCATATTAGAGATGGTGTCCCACTCTTTAATATAGGATAAAATTAAACATTGATGGCTTCTACTTGAGAGATCCATTGTAAGGAGGATATGGAGGTATCATCAACACTTTCAAAGGTCGAGAAATAGTAGCCTTTCGAGGCAACATTGATCTCCTTCACACTATCCTTCACAAGGAAGTCATGGCATGTTAGTAACAGGCACCTAAACCAAATAGAACTTGTGTTAGACCAATGTTATCCAAAAAGCCAAGGCCATTATGCCATTTGTAAATTTTTTATTTTTACTTTTATTTTTATAATTGTTTTTTGAGAAGAAACTATTGTATCAATTAAAAAATACTGAAAGACAACCAAAATAGGATGAGGGTGGAGGAGACCTTCAATTACAAAAAGCAAAAATAAAAATGACAAGTTGTCCGAACTCCTAAGCCACTCAAATATGGTATACCCATTTCCAAGTTTATTGGTAGTAATCCAATTAGAAGCATGCATTCGAGTGAGGTCCCAAATGACAAGAGCATCTTGATTTTTGTCCTATGAAACCCCTGCTATTTCTCTCAAGCTAGATTGACCATACAACAACCAATATTACAATCTTTCAAATTTCTTTGATTCTTTGTGTACAAGTACTAATAGCAGAAAAGAAGAGTAGATCCTTTTAGTCATAGTTCATTGGTTTCTTAAATGGAATGTTGAGTTCAGTGTTAATATTGTGCATTATTCCTTCTACAAAGGAGCAATGGATGATGAAGACATGATCCACTGATTTCTATCCTGTTTGCACAAACCTCGTCGCTAAGGAGGTAAATATAGGTAAAAGTTTCTATATTAAAGGGTATTAGTGTTAACATTAAGTGGGTCACTAGCCAACTCGAAATCTTGACCTTGAATGGAGCTTGAGCTGTGCAAAATCCAATTAAAAGTAGGGGAATAGATGGAGAAATTGGGGTTGTTGATGAGAAATGCAAAAAGGTAGTTGCAGGAAAAAAAAAACCCATGATTGTTTTAAGGATCATAACTTATTATTAATCATGTTGTTCAATGTGCAAACTTGTTTTAAAAGTGTCAAGTGTCAACAAGAACTCGACCTCACCTAAATCTCTACTTTTGAGATTCGAAAGCAAGCTTGTACCACCGTGGAGCTATGGTTTCGTAATGTAATGAAATTTGGTTCTTCACGGATATAGGGATATGAATTAGGGGGGAGAGTAAGAATCAACTAGGGAATTGTAACTTCCACATCCCAAAAAGAAAATTTCTATCCATTACCTAATTTAAGAATTATGTTGTTAGAAAGCACTTACTAGGTGGATGAGACATTTTTCCATGGGTCTGCGGCTAGTATCTTGTAGTCCAACCCTACATCCCACTTTGTTGTCCATGATTACTCCTTATGATCTTTGTTAAAAGCCACTAAAACCAAAAGTTATAGCTACTAGGTAGAAGCCTAACAATACATATCAAGCTTATCATTAACACCCGTCCTCATGTGTAGCCTCAACCTGCATGTGGAGAGATAGAAGGGAAATAGAAAAAAGCTATAGTTGATAGGTGGAGGCCCAACAATGCATATCAATCTATCATTAATAACCTTGACCCACATTGAATCTTGCTCCCACAGGAATCTCCATTTTCTCTGAAAGAGCTTTGTTCCTACGAGGAATGTTCCTTATGGCCTATGCACATTTCTCCAACTATTGAACAATATTCCATGCAATATTTCTTGTCAAAAAAAAAAAAAAAAAAAAAAAAACGATATTCCATGCAATAAGGTTATAGTTGCTGCCCTCATCGCATCTTTCCACCAAGCATTCCAGATTGTTCATAATTTTATAAATATTTAGTGCAATTGGAGGGAATATAACTAGGCAACCTGCAGCCAATTGGCTTGAAAAGATGTCAATGTAGTTTGCCACACATTGTTGGACCTTACCTATAAACTATAGCTTTTAGGTCAAGTGGTTATGTTGAACCCTTCTGAGATGCCTTTTGACCATTCTTCTATATGTAATAGAGTTAGTTTTGTTGTTTTATATAGTACATTTTAATTGTTTCCTCTCTCTTCTTTAATATAATTTCCTCTTTCTTAGCCAAAAAAAAGAGTACCATGTTTTCCAATATCCCAAACTTGAATAGAATGGTCATGCAGTTGGGTAATTTCATTACTCTGTATGGATTTGATGCTATATAAGGACGACCAGCTCATACACATTGCTTGGAGCCACCATCTCAAATAGTTAAATTAGAGAAGTGGCCACACAACACACTTCTAAATTAAGCTGTCTTCTACCCTATATTATTACATACATTCATGTAAATAGATGCATCATTTATGACACACAGTTGTCCTTTGCTTGAATGCTAGATTTGAATCTTGTCTAGGTTAGTATTTTAGGCCTCTCTTATAATGGTTTTTTTTTTCTCAATGAGTAAGTGATGTATTACTTGTAAGGGGCTGCTTGACCTAAAAGCTTTAGCTCATTGGTGGGGAAGCCTAGCTATGTATATCAAGATATCATTAACACTCTTTCTCGTGTACAACCCCATCCTGCATGTGGAGAGATAGGAGGGAGATAGAAGTAGAGACAACCATCAATCATGCAATGAGGCAAATGAAACATGCAAATGCCAACAGTGAGAATTGAGCCTTATGCCCCTTAAAAAGCCAACATTTTGGTACCGTGTTAGAGACAGTTTGACATAAAAGCTATAGTTGGTAGGTAGAGTATACTCATCAATCTATTATTAATATTACCGAACAGATTTAATTCCTAAATGATGTTTTCTTCTAATTGGTCCAAATTTCTAATGCATTCTCTCTCTAATTGAACCAATTTTCTATCAGGCTCTTAATCCCAATTAAGTGTGGGATGGCAATAGCACAAACCATAATAAATATCCTACCCATTGTTCCTAATCTGTCTTCTTTTTGCCATTTCAAACTATCTAATCATTTTAACATTATTCTCATCTTTACAGTGCCCCATCCAGAGGAATGGACAGTGTGAATCCTATTCTGCCATTCAATTTATTCCAGTGAAATTGCAAAAATAATGAAAATAATCCCAAAACTTTGACTTTATTGATTACTCTGCCTTGTCATTGATCATTACCTCAAGGAGTGGTTTTTATTGTATCAACCAACAGATAGTAAATTTCTGTGGTTGCCTAATATGTGCACAAATGGAACTTCTCTGATACAATTAGGTTAGCTTAGTGAACATAGCCTACTAGTCCCAGTAGGCACTAATTCTATGGATCTGTTTACCATTTACCTACTCTTGAATACTTATCTTGCACTAGAAGGTTTTGAGAGGATAAGTGACTGTCATAGTCAAGCCTTAGTAATAATATCATCATTCTTTATATTTATATCTTAACCAAATATTGGGGGTAATAGGATGATTTATTTCTTTTAAACTATTTATCTAATTTTTTGTTATCTCGCCGATATATTTTTCTATATTCAAGATGCTAAATTTATTAGTCTACTAACATAATATAGAAGTAAACCATGTGTTGTTTTACTCTTCTAGGTTACATTCTCTAAGCAATTTAACTTTATTCAATGGGAGAGTGCTGATTTTGAAATTAACCCATTTAATTGACCCTTGTTATCTATCCATATTGTGGTAACTGCCGACTTTCTTAACTAATGCTAACTGGTGTACATGTTATTCTTGAAATTGACATTTTGGAGCAGAAATATTGCGTGTAACCACTCTGTTGGGGAATGCATCACTTTTAGACCAAAGTGGGCTTGAACATGCTAGTCCCCTAACATCTGGAGGATTATTTTCAAATGGAGGAGTAGCTGATATGAATGGATGGGCGTCAGCATTTCAATCAGAAGTACGGATACTAACCATTAACATAACTCCTTTCCCATCTAATTTTACTTATGCTGACTTAATTTCTTACATCTAGTGCTAACATGAATTGCCTTAATTAAGTTTTGGTGCTTTGAATTTTCACTTTTTATGGCGTGAGTCTGTTTCTGACATTCATCACCAGAAACCTAGAACATCTAGCTTTGGGAATTTAGCACCATTCACTTATTTGGACATGTCTGAAAAGTCACCTTTTTGTATTGTTGCAACCTTTCTTCTTTTGCGGATCATTACCCTGGAATTAATGCAAAATGTCAAGCTGTGGCTAATCTAACTATCAATGGTGCTGAACAATGATAGAACCTCTTTCCTGTGTAGACACGTTTATTCATTTCTTCTGGCTTCTGAAGATTGTTGTCAAGCAAATAGTGCTTTTCGGTGTATCTTTGACTTTTCTAATCAATAGTGAATACTGTTAGTGTGCAAATGACTACAATATGTGGATCAAAGATTGAAAATATTCATTATACCGTGTCTGTTAAAGAGCTGGTTAGAGTGTGCACAGTTCCAAATACTAGATGATTGATGGAGCCAAAGTCTAGCTATTGCATTGTCATGCTAAAAGTCCAGAGTTTTCTTTTTCTTATATACGGCTCTCTCTAAGTATATAGTGTATTCATCCCCCTCTGAAGTGTTTCAAAATACTCATTCAGTGGATAGTTTTTGATCTCAAGTTGTTCATCCACTCTATAAACTGCCAACATTGGCAATCACACTTCATTTTGTTTTGTCTTTTACTGATAAATGGAGTTATGATCTGCAGAGATTAGGATTATTGCAGTCTTCATCAGCTCAAAGCTGGCTTGGGTCACAGGGTAGTTCCTCTGGCCTTATTGTCAAGAAAACAATCAGGGTGGACATACCTGTAGATACGTACCCAACTGTAAGTAACCAATTCTTTCAAAGATCTTTCTCCATTCCGACAAGTGTAACAATAAATATATGCTCTTATTTGGGTTAATATACACATGCAGCATATTTGATATAAGGCTTTATTGATGTTGATATTGTTGTTGGTTATAGTACAACTTCGTAGGGCGGCTTCTTGGTCCCAGAGGGAACTCTCTCAAGCGTGTGGAGGCAAATACTGAATGTCGGGTCCTGATTAGAGGTCATGGAAGCATCAAGGATCCCACTCGGGTAAGTATCATGTTGCTTATCTTTGTTGCTGATTTTGTCAAAGTGCATTCCAAGTTTCCAACAACTTTCATGTTTGATACTTAGATCTTGGGTTTGCTGCTGGCTTGTTTTATCTTGGTACTTCACACCTTGTCTATGTTTTTTAAATACTTAATGATACCAGTTCTGCTTTCTGCCCTATGGTTAATGCAGTATACATTTCCATGGTTGTACTAATGCATACATAAACAAATAAAAATTGTTGACATTGATAGATTCATCAAAACTCTTTGCATCCTCAGTCTGGCTTTCCCTGTAACCCATAAATTTCAGCTTGCATTGCCTATCAGGGAGATTTTGGTGCTTATAGTTTAAATAATGCCTGTAAAGCCTCCTCTATTTGTGAAGCCATCCCATGCAACCAATTGGAGGTCACATTTCAAGCGGTCTAACTCTAAATTACTGATTAAACTGTTTTATGCATTGAGGCCTCTGTTGGTCATAGCATTCATCAGAATCATGATATCCTGTCCCATCATCATTGTTATTGCACTTCATTGCTTCTTGGCTCATCTCAAATAATGGTTTAGCCCCCGAATCCTGATACAGATCTGAAGAGTCTAAACCATCTATTACAGCACTTTGTACCTATGCTATTGTAGCCCAGCAGCTTTGAATTCTTCACTTTTGTATGGTTAGCATTCAATTTTCTCAACTTCCAGAAGACTTCTCACATGATCTTCTTCTTCTTCTTCTTCTTCTTTCTTTTTATTTATTTATTTATTTTTTATTTTTTAAGAAGAAACAATAAGTATTGTATTAATATGATAATAAAACATTGTCAACCAGGAATAGCACCAGGAATGCTTGATAAGTATTGTATTACTCTTTATACAAAGAGTAAGAAGATCATGTGTAATGTGTAAAATAGGTAAATGGTTCATGTGTAACGCAGTATACTCTTTGCATAAAGCTTCTTTGTAATTGTATAAAGTTTAGTATATTCTGCTGACAAGGTGAGAGAGCTTAGCTTACAGGGAAGAGCAAGAGTGAGGGCTAGTTTTAATATCTTAAAACATAAAGCATATGCAGCAAATCAAATTCAGTTTGGGGACTAGGATGAATGAATCAAAATGTTAAGGATTAAATCGTGGTTTTTAGAAAACTTTCCTTTTTTTTTTTTGCAATATGATATTTACTGGACATTTAGGGGACTCATGAAAAGCGAATAGAATTGTTCAATGAGATTTCTTTAGGTCCCTAATGAAATAGGTTCATTACTTGCTAGAAGTGGAACTTTGACCAAGGAAATCAGTTTATACATTTCCTTCTACCATCCAGTGTTTCCACATTTTCTCTGGTGCTATCTGCCAAACCAGTAAGTGGGATGACTACCCCATGAGCACAGCACATTGGTTATGTGGAATGAAAAGATACATTACTACTTGAAGACATAAGTTGCATATTTTAGTGTAAAAAAAACTTGGCTATAATCGTGAAAAGTTCCATTTAAGTTGAAGACAAATGTGTTCACCACCACCCCTCCCAACAAAAAAAAAAAAAAAATGCTCCCCCTCTTTCCTTCTTGTAATGGAATGGTGTTTGTAATATTGTAATTGTAAATTGTAATTCCAATCTATTGTTACAGCAACATGACATCTCTTTTGGGGTATGGCAATATTGTTATCTAGTTATCTTGAAAACAGTCCGTGTGTGATTTTCTGTTTTCCATATTAGCAAGTGACATTAAAATGTGACGTCAAAGTTGTTGTGATTTGACATGAAGACTTAATATAGGCCTGTCATGCTAAATATTTGTGCACAATATCCTTCTTTGGTAAATATTGCAACTTTGCAAGTTACTCTTTCCTGCTATGTATGATATCTGGACCCAACAATGCTTTGTTATTACTTGAATTGGAAGGATCAAGAATTAATATATATATACATACATACATAGCATTCATTTAGTGGTATCTCAATGGGAAAAAATCTTAGACCATCCTGAGCTCTGGTATCACATTGAATTACCTCTGAACCAAAAAGCAAGAATTTGCAGGTAGATGTTCCAACAGTGTGTATGAGCTAATATTCACATGGAAGCTTGGTATGATCCTGGGTGAATTAAAATGAATTGCTTTGTACACTTGGTAAATAACATACATTGGAGATAATTTATCTTAATATCATAGTTTTGTTCTATTCATTTGGTTGTTTGCTTTTGACAGGAAGAGATGATGAGGGGGAAACCAGGATATGAGCATTTGAATGAGCCTCTCCATATACTTGTAGAGGCAGAACTGCCTGTTGAAATAATTGATGGTCGGCTGATGCAAGCTCGGGAGATCCTTGAAGATTTGCTGAAACCTGTGGTAAGTTTCCCTTTTCTGCACCAGATCGACTCAATTATAGATTGGCTGAAACCTGTGGTAAGTAGTTTCCCTTTTCTGCACCAGATCGACTCAATTATATTATAAGATGGATTGTTCTTTTGGTATGGCTCCCATTTCTCATTGGCGATTATGTTCTATTCTAATACAGGACGAATCTCAAGATTTCATCAAGAAACAGCAATTGCGAGAGCTAGCAATGCTGAATGGTACTCTGCGTGATGAAGGCTCACACATGTCAGGTTCTGTGTCGCCATTCAACAACAGTCTAGGCATGAAAAGGGCAAAGACAAGGGGGTAAATCTGAAACACCTCTAATCCAAGAGGGTCCCTCTTGAATTGATATTAAGATTGTTGTCCAGGCCAGCCAATGCAGATGCTGAGATGATACAGGTGTTGCTGTGGCGGTCTATGTCCCCCCAAGTGCCGGCGGGGCACTGGAAACTTTGGGTGTTGGTTCTAACTTATTTCCATATGGAGTGTGTTTATCTGCTTTTCCAGGGGAAGTTTGATGATATTATGATTGTGGAGGGCTTTTTGGTAAATGAGGTTTGCCTGTTTGCGTTAGGATGTTTTGATTCATTGGACTTGGACACAGACTCGGTCAAATATCTGGCTTGTATGATTGGATTTTATAAGAAGCTTGTGATGACAGTTGCTACATAACCAGAGGATGGTGGATGATGTAAAAGGAAGGTAAGCTTAGGTTTGTTTTGTGTACCCAGAGTGAGGTATAATAGCCCCGCCTTATAAAGGTGCCTTTAGTGGTGGTGTGGCAGTTTATGTAGGTTAATTTTATTTGTACTCAAAGAAGTGTAGATGGTATTAAGTTTTGAGGAAGACATGCATTTTCCCATTACGTGGAACTTCTAAGTTTCTTGGTTTTTTCTTCAAAATTTTAGGGTTGCTGTGTATTCCCTTGTGAGTTTATCAGAGGAGGCTAAAGGATCTCCAACAAATAGCAGACATGAAAATCGGGCTTGCGACAGATGATTTAGTAGGAGTTTCTCGGTGATGTTTTGACCAATCATTGAAATCAGATAACATTCCTTTTGATATATGTCAATAGATGTTTGTCTTCACAGTCGACTTGAGAACAGGGTGGCATTAATGTCACATACATGAGTGTAACCGTTTGCCAGTGTGATTTCAACAACGTACCATGGGAACACGTCTTTCAAAAAGCTGTTAAAAATTGTCTATGTAGTGTGTTCTAATAACGGTAGAATAATGCCAATGCTAAAGGATGGAAATCCAAGTTGTTGAACATGGCCGGTAGAACTATTTTAATTCAAGCTGTCGCCACAGCCGTCCCTTCTTATCAAATGCTGAGTATGAAGCTCCTGCTTAGGTCTGCAAGAAGATAGACCAACTTAATTGAAACTTCCTTTGGAATGATGCCCCCAATTGTCGTAGAATGCACTTAGTTGGCTCCGACACAGTTTGTCATTCCAAGAAGGCAGGAGGTCTGGGCATCAGATGTACGCAACAAGCTAACGCTGCCCTTCTGGCTAAGCTAGGCTGGAAGCTCATTTCTGACCCTTCTGCTCCTTGGACTAGATTTCTGAAGGAGAAATATGTCAAGAATAACGATATCCTCTCTGCCAGATGTAACCCCCAAGCCTCTTTCACCTGGAAAAGTCTTCTTTATGGTCTTCAGCATTTGAAGAAGGGTCTAGGATGGAGACTTGGAGATGGTGCTCAAATCTCCTTTAGGAATGATGTGTGGATTGGCTCTTCCCCCCCATGTAATCTTTTGCCGAGCCCCCCTAATCAATCTGATCAGGACTTCAACGTCCAAGATCTTATTGGGGAGGATAATAGGTGGTGCCTGGATAGATTGCACACTTCCATTCCGGATAATCTCAAAAATCTCATTCTGGGCGCCCCAATTCCTTGGTCTAAAGAAGGAAGATAAATTAATCTGGTTAGCCAGCTCAATGGTTGTTTTACTTCCAAATCCGCCTGCCACTTATTCTCTCACCAAAATGTTACTCTTTCTCAAGCAAAATGGGGTTGGCTGTGGAGTTTGCAGTGTCCCTCAAAACTTAAGTTTTTTCTTTGGTTAGCCATTCACGAGAGACTCCTAACGGAAGAACTCAGATTCAAGAGAGGCTTGGCCTTTGATTCAGTTTGTAAAAGATGTAACTCCTTGTCAGAATCTATTATCCATGTCCTACGAGACTGCTGCCATGCCAAGGTAATTTGGCGTGAATGTTTCCCCTCTGCCATCTCGCAGGATTTCTTTGTTGATCCTCTAGAAGACTGGCTCAAGAGAAGCTGCCCCACTCATATTTCCTACCACGGTCAAGCGCCTGGATCCCTCAGCTTTATTGCTACAGTTTGGCACATTTGGAAAGTGAGGAATAAGCATGTGATAGAAGGGTGTAATACTCCTGCCAGTGTTATAAAGGGGAGGATCAACCTTATGTGTAACGATCTGATGCAAGCTTTTCATGCCAATCCAGCTCCGGACCTCCATCAGACTATGAGATGGGTCAATTGGAAAGCTCCTTCAACCACTGGTTCAAGCTCAATACAGATGGTGCTTCCAAAGGAAATCCGGGCTTAGCTTGTTTTAGAGGTCTTGTTAGAAACAACTATGGTGAATGGATTCATGGTTACATGGGTTTCAATGGGCACGCTACTAACTTGGTGGCCGAGCTCTGGAGCATTCGGGATGGGTTGAAGTTAGCTTGGGATCTTCATGTCCAACACTTGATTTTTGAATGGGACTCCACCTGCGCTCTTCACCTTATTAAAGAAGATTTTGGTGATTATCACCCTTTAGCTGGTTTAATCAGAGATTGCAAAGAGTTATTAAACAGGAGCTGGAGCTGTCATCTTGAGCATACTCTTCGTGAAGGGAACCAGCGTGCGGATCTTCTTGCCAACTTGGGGGCTTCCTCAAATTCCAGTCTAAGAATTTTGGCTTCCCCCCCTGCTAGTCTGCACAGTTTTTTGCAGCGGATGCCTCTTGTGTTGCTTTCTGTAGGCCTTAGTGGCCAGTTCCCCAACTAACCAAAAAAAAAAGGAGATTGAGGTGTTCTACTTCAATGAATTAGCGGTCCCTCATTAATTTTTGGGAAAATGCCAAGGGGCTCAGCTTATGTACTACCTCATTGCTTTTGAATTACATTGACATGAGAATAATGCAAGTGTGTTGCAGTTTCCAACTCAGTACGTAGCCCAATCAATCATCTGTCTTTTTTTTTTTTTTTTGAATTGGGAGCAAATCTATCACTGAGGAAAAGTTTGCACCATAGACCCAATCAATCATCATCTGTTTTTTTGTGAACTGGGAACAAATCTATTACTGAGGAAAAGTTTCTAAAGATGCAATGCCTAGCACCATAGGCGGAATCCTCTGGCCAAGTTACATAGTTTTCACTACCTAAAGCATAATGACATAACCTATGAACTGTAGAATTCCCTCCTTCATATACGAACTAAATTCTAGGATTTGGTAAATTCATAAAGATTTACAATCTTCTAAAATCATGTTGAACTCATCTCAACCTAGAACCTTTTGGTTGGATGCCCACTTCCTAATGCAAACACAAGCCCTTCCCTCAAAGCCATTGTCACAACCCCTTCACAAACCCTCGAAGGCATCCAGACCGTTATAGAAATCTAATCATTCTATCACTCATAGGACCATTAGATCCCTGTTAAGCTTCAATCGAGACTCCGACAGAGTCTTCCCTGTATTTTAAACATCTCACACATCTCCATCCACCACAATTATTTATATATCATCCACATCCATACAAATATATCATCATTCAATCTATTAAAGTTCAACTTGATTAACATCTAAGAGTATCTATCTATCCAATACATCCATCTATTAATTACAACCATCTACTTAGTTATACATGTGGGGGTATTATATACATATATTTACAAATCAAAATATCAAAATACATGTATACTATTACCAAACCTACATCAAAAACACTCTTCTGGCAAGACACTCATATCTCACTGATAAACTATTCCCTTGCCTTTTCCTGTTACTGAAGAACCTGAAAAATTTGGGAATAAGGTGAGTCAACGGTGCCCAGTGAAATAAAATTCAATAATGTCATCATTCATTCATCTAAAATCCATGTATGCCTGCTCAATATCATGTAAGAAACTAATGCAGTTTCATATACATATCATAATCAAAACACATATAACAATGCAATTTAAAATTCATCATCCATCTTTATTCAAGTATTATGACAAGTGTCTCATGGCTATATTATACATATAACCAATTGTAAAACACTTTCAAGTTGATTACTCAACTTGAGGTCACATATCATCTGTTACAACTTGAATATTTTCGTCAGTGGCAGTGAATGATAAAATCTATTCAATGGTCCACCGTAAGTATTTCATGGCTTTGTTAAAAGTCTATCCCGATCTCCCTAAAGGCATAAACTTAATACTGATCACAGAAAACTACGCAGTGGAGAAATAAATGATGACTTATATTCAACCAACAGACGATATGCTAAAACCCTCCTAAATTCATGATTAGTAAATTTATTAGAATAAGTGGTCTGATTATGTCCTTGTAAAAAATTCTCACAACCTACATGGGAATGTCCAAAGATTCACTTTCCCACGATAAATCAAACTAACAAGAATTAAAGAGTTTTCATCCTTGTCCACGTCATGCAATTTTCAAATAAAGCATATGTCACGACACCCCTGACGTAGGCTGACGTCATGACAGGCACAATGTATTATATATTGTACATACCCATATACAGTATACAATACACTGTCAGCCTCAACGGACATTCACACTCATTCCCAAAATACCACAAATCAAATCAAATCAAATCAAATATATATATATATATATATATATATATATATATATAGATGATCATTCCACTCACATTCATTCCATTCATTCCACAAATTAAATTCTCACCTGATAAATATCTATGATCATCTCATTCCATCATCCTAAGCATTACATAATATTACCACACAACCCATCTAGGTGATAGTATATCTATAGTATGTGATAATTATACATATCAAAATAACAAACATATAACCTATTTCCTCCAAGTATACATACACATACCAGACGAAGGCTCACGTGATTATCACTCACGGATTTTTCCTTTTCCCTTCGACTCAATACCTGACATATTGGAGGAAATGGAGTGAGCAAACAACAGCTCAGTGAATATAGTTCTTGACATGACAATCGCATGCATTTTAGGAAACATGACATATCAAATCGATTTAAAACATTTCAAAAGCACAGATGCACCATTCATCAAAATAATACGTGCACACAATATTGCTCATTCATACATATTTTACCATCTCCCTCCTTCAAGGCAAGAGAGCGGGTCTAACCCTTGTATGGCCGTACAAGGTAGTCACAACCTCTCATTACCCAATTCACAGTCATTTCAAGGATCGCAACCCTTGTTAGGACAGGCCTACTGACAATGAGGACTCGCAAAACCTCATCCGAGTCTAATTCCTAATGAAATGACATCATTACAAACTCCAATTGCTAAAATCAGTTTGCATGATCCATAAAACTCAATGCATTATATATAAATATAACATGCATACAATCAAACATTTTATATGCGTACAATGTCATACAAGAACCAAATCAAGAAAACTATACTAACAGTGGTTACATGGGGTTTCTAAGCCAATATATCCAAGCAACGATAACCGTCCATCATAATTGCTTCCTTAAGAGTATTTATCCATGCACTTGAGCTCTCAATTTCAACACTGAAATGAACCATAGCTTATCATGAGAATCACCATTTCAACTCACCAAAACACTCTTACTAACACTCAAAGTTTCTAGCTGGTTCAACAGCTAAGATGGGGTTATTTCACTATGAAAATACATATGAAAACATATGTCATATCCACAAATCATGTTCTTAACATCGAAACGTCCAGAATTCAGTTCTCTACGATTCTATGATCTCAAGCCGGAGTTTCATTGGATTCTAATTCTATTTTATTCACTGGATATGATCATAGTACTATTCACGTAGCTGTTCACGTCGTCACTATTCATTGAAAACATGTAAATTGTACTAAAATTGTCAAACGGTCTCCAAAAATCATGAACTTAGCATCGATGGACTCGCAACAGTCCATTCTACCATTCTATAACCTTAAACTCGAGTTTCATTGGGAATGGTCTCCAACCTACACTCTAACTTCCAACAGCCATAAAAGTTCCAAATGAACACATAAAGTCAATCTAACCACATATTCGGGGTCCCGACAGTCCAGGGAGTGTTTTCCAACCTTCTTAGCAGATTTTCATTCACGTTGGGTCAAAACCCCAATTTTTGAAAACACCGTAAACCGGCTCCCACAGTAAAAATTACTCCGCTAGAATTGTTACACACTAGTTAAAGATTAATTTCACGAAGAAATAGAGTGAAAATCACTTACCGCAGGTCCTGATTTCGCGCGAATCCCGCGTTTCCCTTCATTTTCTCTTCCTTTCTTCTCGGTTCTCTTTCTCTCTGCTTCTTTCTTTCCTTTTCGTTCCAGCGACTTCTTTCGTTCGTTTAATTATTTTTTTTTTTATCTTTCCATATGAGTACTGTAATGTATTTTTATTTTATTTTTTTCTTACTTCATTTTTCCTCATCTTCTATACACTCAATCCACATGAGACATACACGTGTTGTAAATCGAGTTCTAATCACATTCCGAACTCACTTTTGACATTTTCAAGTTCATTTTACACATGTACACATGGCTTTAAAAGTACTTATACGTGTATTATACTCTTCAGTGTACATATAAATGAACCAAATACATTGATTAAAAGCACGGGGTGTTACAACATATATGAGTAAAACAGTCCAATATATATATAAGATGACATGAATAAATAGCAAGATTAAAATTCTACTCATGACCAAAGCCAGAATAATTTTTCACCCCACCAATCGCACTAGATTTCTCTACTAGAACCTGCATAATTTATTTAAGTCATATTAATATCCATTCCTATTATTTATTATTATTCCATTCAAATTTCACATAATTTCTATTCACTTTATAATATTTATATCAAGTTCAAACTTTCCAATTCATTCAACTAATTCTCATAATTCTATTTCAGTCTTACATATACGTGATGGTCAGTCTAAATAATTTCTACCACCCTCTAAAATATTTTAAAAGTGCAAGAATGTAGAAATAGGCTTTTTGACCATATCCCCCACGAGTCTTCAAGTTCAACCTATTTATTGGAACCCTTCAATCACATACTAAAAATATCAAACGATATTCAAAAATCATGATCTTGGTATCGAAATGTTTGAAATTTAGTCCTCTACGATTCTATGATTTCGAATTTGGATTTCACAAGAGTTTGACATGGTTCTAAAGGCCTATAATGTCAAATTTGGCTCCCAACAGCTGTACCGATATCAATATTACACATGAACACAAACAAACTACATATTCTGAATCTATGTGACTATAGGAGTGATAATATATAATTTTTACATGTTTTTACTCAAAGTGGGTAAAAATCTCATTTTTAAAAATACCACAAAACACCTCTTATCACAAAAATTAGACCGCTAGAATTGTTACACGTAGCTTAAAGATCTATTTTATAACAAAAAAGAGCAAAAATAATTTACTTGCGTGTCGAACACGACTTCTTCTAACTGTTTTTTTTTTTTTGTTCAGTTTTCGTCTTGACGTGATGAAGAACAACTTAATGAATTTCATCTTATCTTATGATCCCATACTTTTCATGCCACATGCTAACCAACCCTCATATAATTAATAATCCCCTCATCTCATTTAACTTCATTTAATTCATATTAAACTATACTTTCTCATTTAATAAACTAGTTACCTTAATTAATTTACTACCTCTCATTTATTAACTAATGCCCATTAACACCCCTCATTCCATAATCAGCGTAATTTAATTTATAATCAGGTGGATAAATATTTTGGGGTACGAGCTCTTATAAAAATGAGGGTCGTTACAATTATGACTTCTGCCATTTTAGCCGCTAAACACCCATTTATGTTTTTTGCCATTGCTGCAGCTACCATGCTCATCTTGGATTATAACTCCAATGCCTATTTTCATCAGATCAATACGAACTCTAGCATCGATGTTCATTTTGAAGTTGGAGTAATCTAGAAGTTCCCATCTATAACTAGATCTTGTTAGACAATGTTGGTCCTCTAAGTGCTTGGCTTGATAATCAAGGGTGAAAGTCGGTACCCTACTCACTGATATGCCTTCATCCTTAGTTTTTCCTCAATGCATCAGGGCATTTCTTACACCCCATATTCCTCAACAGGTTGCAATCAAATTAGCCACATATTCCTTGTTAATAGACCAAACCATGTGGTTAACAAGTTACATGAGTTACCACGGTAGGTTATGTTTCTGGTACAGATTTGGATCCACCAATGAGAGTGTGACATGTGTTAATTATTCTATTTGTATTCTCTATATAAGTGTTAGAGAACTCTGTATTTTGGTTGAGTTGAATAATATGATCCAAATCTGTAACAGAAACATAACCTATTGTGATAACTCATGTAACTTGTTAACCACATGGTTTGGTCTATTACTTGTCAACCATATGAAATAGGTGTCTAAATTTTCCTCTGCCCATGATTTGTACTACTTTTGAATTCGGCCAGATTAATGCACTTTCTCTCCACCCTTCTTTAGCTATTTTGCATCTGCCCAAACCATGGGGTATAGTTTCTGGTTCTTTGAAGCATAAACTGCATGTAGGGGACTTCACTTTCACTATATGTTATTTTAAGAGATTTTCATTAGTAGGTAATATATTATTAAGGACTTTCGAAAAAAATCCCTTCACTTTTGGAAGAAGATTGAGACACCAAAGTCCTTGCCATCTGGATCATGCCCTTTCAATGAGGATGGTAATTCATTTGCTTAACGACAGAAGAGTTCGCCCCACCAAAAGAAATCTTCTGTTATCAAGCAATAATATCATTGTTCGTCCAGAACTATCTTTTATATATATGTCTGGATGATTCAAGTGACCATTTGCAAAATGGAAGGTCTTTTCTTTGCAGAGGTAGTTGAAACTATCGCTATTAGAGAAGGTTTAATCTTTGCTCATGAAGTTGGCCTATACATAGAAGGGGATTCTGTTAACATCATGTATGCTTTGATGAATCAGGAGTCCATGCATTCTGTCAAATCTCTACCAATTTTTTCTTTCCCTTCATTCACAACCATCAAGTCTATTTATTACAAAATATCACAACCCTGTATTTCCTAAAATACCCCAAGAATATCGTAATACCCCCCTCAAGTTGGAGCGTGAAGATCTCGAACGCCCAACTTGCAGAGTAGAAACTCAAAGTTCGCTTTTCCCAATGTTTTTGTAAAGATGTCTGCCAATTGAACACGAGTAGAAACATATGACGGACAAATCATCCCTTCAGTCACCGCATCTCGAACAAAATGGCAATCAGCCTCTATATGCTTTGTTCTTTCGTGAAAAACAGGATTTTGAGCAATGTACAAGGCCGACTGACTATCACAAAATAACTTCATACCCTTCCGATGTCGTACACCCAAGTCGCTTAAAAGTTGGTTAAGCCACTTTAACTCACACACTGTTGCCGCTATTGATCTATACTCAGCCTCCGCAGACGATCTAGATACTGTTTGTTGCTTATTGGTCTTCCACGACAGAACAACCAAGTAATACGAACCAACCTGTCAAGGAACGCCGCGTAAGTGGACAACTAGCCCAATCCGAATCATACCACCCTTCTAGACGTAGGTCACTATCAGCACGAAGCAAAATCCCTTGCCCCGGACTCTTCTTCAAATATCTCACAACCCTGAGAGCTGCCTCCCAATGATCCTCACGAGGTTGTTGCATAAATTGGGACAAAATATGAACCGAATATGCAATATCAGGTCTCGTCACAGACAAGTAAATCAATCTCCCTACAAGTCGCCTATACGGCGCCGGATCTGCAAGGAATTCGCCCTTAGCAAGGGCCAAATTGTGATTTTGTTCCATAGGAAATGCCGCAGGCTTTGCTCCCAATAAACCCGTTTTGAAAATTATCTCGAGTGTGTATTTTCTTTGACAAAGAAAAATTCCTTCTGGATTACGGGCTACCTCTAGCCCTAAGAAATATTTCAAAACTCCCAAATCCTTCATATGAAAGCACCTGCCAAGGTAATCTTTAAAAGTCGTCAATGCAACCTTATCATTCCCTGCAATAATCAAGTCATCAACATAAACTAACACGTTGATCTGAGTTCTTCCCTTGCACAACCCAAATAAGGAATAATCTGAATAGGATTGCACAAAACCATAATTCTTCAACACTGTTGACAGTTTTGCAAACCAACAGCGGGGAGCTTGTTTTAGACCATACAACGATTTTTTCAACCTGCAAACCATGTTAGGATTTGTATTTTTGAAACCTGGAGGAACCTTCATATAAACCTCCTCACTTAAGTCACCGTGAAGGAAAGCATTATGCATATCCATTTGATGTACCTCCCAATTTTTAACAGCAGCAATTGCAAGAAAAGTACGAACCGTCACCATTTTGGCCACAGGAGCAAATGTCTCGTTATAGTCAATTCCTTCCACCTGATGATTGCCATAGATCACAAGTCTTGCTCTGAGTCGCTCTATGCTACCATCAGACTTATACTTAATTTTATATATCCACTGGCTCCCTAGTGCTTTTTTTCCGGGTGGAAGAGTCTTCATTACCCAAGTCTCATTGTCTTCAAGGGCTCGTATTTCCTTACCCATCGCATCTCGCCATCCCGAGTCTTTCATCGCTTCTTTAAAATGCTTTGGCTCATGTCCCGCTGTCACAGCTACAAGAAAATTCCTATGTCTCACAGAAATACGTTCACAATTCACAAAATGTGTTAAAGGATAGGGCGTACCTGAGGAAGAGGAAGGAGCTGATAAATTCTCAGATGGACTTATTTTCCGTATAGTATGAGTAACAAAATCACGATACCGTGTTGAAGGAGTTTTGGTTCGTTTTCCTCGCCCTAGCTCACCGTCAACTTCCACACCTTGCTCCCCCACCGTATTCTCTAGCCCCTCATCATGCACATCCTCATGTACGGGCTGCTGCTCAGGCTACACCGCAGCACCAGACCCCCCCTCGAGGGTGGACGCTGGTTCCAACCCCCCCTCAACGCACGCAACACACTCATCGATACCCTCATCCTCACTCCATGCCCCATCCTCATTGTTCGCCAGCACAGGAGTCACCACATTACTTGGTTGGTTTGGCGCAAAAGGAAATTCTTTCTCAAAGAACTTCACATCCCTCGATACAAAGTACTCATGTGTTTCTAAATCATACAATTTCCAACCTTTCTTCCCAAAAGGATAGCCAACAAAGATACATTTATGGCTCCTACTTGCAAATTTATCCCCTTTGTGTCGTTGATTATGAGCATAGCAAAGACAACCAAATACACGAATAGCATCATAAGAAGGCACTTTCCCAAACAACATTTCATATGGCGATTTAGTCTTAAGTAAAGTAGAGAGTGTCCTATTAATCAAGTGACACGCTACCAACACACATTCACCCCAAAATTTGATTGGTAAGTTCCCTTGAAATCTTAGGGCTCTAGCCACATTTAAAATGTGTTGATGTTTTCTCTCAACTCTCCCATTTGGTTGAGGAGTCACAACACAAAAAGTCTCAAAAATAATCTCATTATTTTGAAAATAATCATGCAAACAATTAAATTCGGTCCCATTGTCACTTCTCACACGTTTTATCACTTGTTCAAATTGACGTTCAACCATAGCAACAAAATTAAGAAACATAGATTCAACTTCCATTTTATTGCAAAGTAAATATACCCAAACTCCTCTTGAAAAATCATCTACTATTGTCAAAAAATAGGTAGCCCCACACGAAGAACGAGCCTTGTAAGGCCCCCACAAATCCAAATGAACAAGTTCAAAAATCCTACCAGCTTTATTCGTACTAAGTGGAAAACTAGATCTAGGTTGTTTTGCACGCGGACACACATCACAAGCTTTATTATTTGTCCTACAAGAATGACTTACAGCCGAAATCATTTTCAATATTTTCTCCGACGGATGCCCCATTCGTTGATGCCATGACTCGAACGATGAATCACCATCCACTGTCAAGACCTTCACTTGAGGAACACCACGGAAAAAATAAAGTCCATCCAATCTTTCACCCACTCCAATCACCTTCCTCGTCGGTTGGTCCTGTATAACACAAATATTATTAGTGAATTGTACAACACAATTTGATTCATCGATTAATTGAGTAAAAGAAATTAAATTGCATGTCAATTGTGAGACATAAAGCACATTGTCAAGCTTTAATCTGCCTGGCAGCACGACACTCCCCTCTTCGTTTGCTTCTGCCGTGTTTCCATCTGGCAAACCCACCGGGCAGTATTGCACCTTTCTCACATTCTTCAAAATAGACAAGTCGCACATCACATGGTTCGACGCTCCTGTATCGATAATCCAACTGAAATTACTGTTCTTATCATGTAGTCGATCATTTGTTTTGTCAAAGTTCAAAAATGCAAGAAGTTGCTGCAGTTGCATTGCGGAAACACCCGCAAGAGCCGCAGCGTCGGTTGCACCCGCCAGCCCCTGCGAGTTCCCTGCGTGGTGCCCAGATGAAGTTCCAGCCATGATCTCACGTGGAGGTTAAAGTACGAATCCAAGTGGCTCGCGAACCAAACGGAATCGCTATGGTGACGATAAACCAACCGAAATCACGGTTCACAAATCACTGTTCACCGCCGCCACTGTTCACCACCACTCGGATTCCTCTTGTTCACCGCACTGTTCACCGTTGCACTATTCACCACCGCTCTGTTCACTGACGCACTGTTCACCACCACTCGGATTCCTCCTCCTGCGCAAATTGGCGCCTCTTATATCCGTTCTCTTTTTCAATGTTCCGATCCATCGATTCGCCTCCGATCCGTCTCATGGCCGGCAAACAGAACAAGAATCTGAGCTCCGGAGAGTCTTCTTCTTCTTCTTCTTCTTTGTCACCGTCGCGAGAGGAGATCTTGCCTGATAAAGACGATGCACCGCCGTATGTGATCTATGAAGACGCCGAGGAGAGGTTGTGTACACGCGCAGATCAGATCCTTGTCTGAGCAGCTTTTGCAAGCGCAGCGGCTCCTCCGATCCGCCACCTGCACCGTCGCCAAGTCTCTGATACCATGTCAAATCTCTACCAATTTTCTCTTCCCCTTCATTCACAACCATCAAGTCTATTTATTACAAAATATCACAACCCTGTAGTTCCTAAAATACCCCAATGTATTTCCTAAAATACCCCAAGAATATCGTAATACATTTTAAACTAGGGGAGGTGATTCAAGACTGTAGAGAGTTGATCAATTCTCTACAGGATCCGGTCATAAGAGTTATTCCTCGCCAAGCTAATTATGCTGCACAATCCAGACGAGTGCAACACTTTGGATGAAGGTATCATTTCGATTGTGGATGGTGGCGAAAATAATTAATGCAAGACAACACGGGTTGTTGAAGATGAGGATGGCACCAGTGACATTTTAATAGGCAAGTCTTTGGGCACTGTGGAGCCAATTGCCCAGTTTCTAGGCATATCAAATATCTCTGCTAGGAAGAGACTTGTTCATAAGGTCGTTTCTGATGCCTTTTCTGATGGTGATATCACTCTAAAGGACATTGCGGATGGCATTAAATTCTCGACAAGGAATCATGGGGTTAAAAAATGAAGATCCTCTCCTGGAATATTAGAGGATATGGGTCAAGCAGAAAAAAAATGTATCATTAAAAGAACCTTAGGAATGGCTAAACCCGATATTCTAATTCTTCAAGAAACCAAGAAGGTTGTTGTGGATCGAAGCGTCATTTCTCAGTTATGGGGATCGAGATTCAAAAGTTGGGTTGCTTTACCAGCCAGAGGATCTGTTGGGGGTCTTGCCATTGTGTGGGACTCTAGGGTATGACGGTGGCTAATAGTTTAATTGAGGATTTTTCTGTGTCAATTCAGATAAGAGTTGCCGTAGATGTTTCCTGGCGGTTGACTGGTATTTATGGGATGTCTATTTCTGCTGATAGAGAAATGTTTTGGGATGAGATTGCTGGGCTTAGCGTGATTTGTGGTGCCTAGGGGGTGACTTCAACACGGTGCGAAATTTGGGTGAGAAAATAAACAACATCAGGGTAACTACTAGTATGCAGCGGTTCGATATGCTCATTGATGAACTTAATTTAAAAGATCCGCCCCTCTTGAAAGCTCGGGTTACTTGGTCAAACTTTCGTGAGACCCCTATCTGCTGTAGATTGGATAGCTTTCTTTTCACTGTGGGCTAAGAGAATTTGTTCTCGTTTTGTCATCATGAGGCCTTTCCTGGGGTTATGTAACACCCCGTAGTTTTAATTTAAATACATACATTGAATTATGCGTATATCGAGATGTATAATACATGTATTTTATACGTAAGAGCCAAATATATAAAATTATGAAATGAAGATGATACATATGGGATCATCCAATATGGGTGCTTACAAGTTAAAAAAAATGGAGTTGAGTTAAAATGAAATTGATGGAGGAGTTGGTTATTAAGGGGAGCCTAGGTGCATAGGATCATTTTTTATATACACCTCTCTCATCTCTCATTTCTAATCTCCCTCTTATCTCCAACGGTTTGCAACAAAAAGAAAAAAAAAAGAGAAAAAATTTGTAAAAGAAGTTGCTGGAAACAAAAACGAAAAGAAAGAGAGAAAGAGAAGAAAAGAACAAACGAAGAACGAGAAAAGGAGAAGAAGAACGTAAGGGAGAAACGAAGGATTCGCGGCCAAATCTGACGTGCCGGTAAGCAATTTTTGCTATTTTTCGTCGTAAAATTGATCTTTAACTAGTGTCTGACGATTCTAACGGAATAATTTTAGCTATGAGAGTTATTTTATAGTAGTTTTGAAATTTGGGTTTTTACCCAACTTGGGTGAAAATTTGTTCGAAAGGTAGAAAAATACTCCCTAGACTGTAGGAGCCCCGAATATGTGGTTCGATTTCAGTTATGTGTTCATTTGGAGTTTTTATAGCCGTTGGAAGTTTGCTGGAAGTTAGAGTTTAGTTTGAAAACCTTTTGAATCATTTAAAACCCAATGAAACTCCAGTTGAAAGCTATAGAATGGTAAAATGAACTGTTGCGAGTCCATCGATGTTAATTTCATGATTTTTGGAGACCGTTTGACAATTTTAGTAAAAAAATTACATATTGCCAATGAATAGTGATGACGTGAACAGTACCGTGAATAGTACTATGATCATATCCAGTTAATAAAATGGAGTTAGAATCCAATGAAACTCCGGTTTGAGATCATAAAATCGTAGAGAACTGAATTCCGGACGTTTCGATACTAAGATCGTGATTTTTGGATATGATTTGATATTTTTAGTAACTAAATATATGGTTTTGGTGAGTAAAATTTAATTTTGTGACCTTCGCGAACGTGTAAAACCTCAATAAAATACCTGTTGAAGGTAGTAGAATGATAGAATGACTGATTTTACACGTGACGATGTGGACAGAATAATTTTAGGAATGTTCTAGATTTTTAATAAAATTGATATATGTTCCCGTAGAAAAATAAACTGAGAATTAGTGAAAATATGAATTGAAAATTTATTTTCACTGTTCTTTCTTGTGGAAATATCTAGATTGACCACAGAAACGAGATAGTAGTTTCTTCAACTGCTTATGAGTCCTAAATTGAGTTAGAATCTAAAGTCACAGAATGCGTATAATATTTTTAAGATTGATCTTTATTATTGGTGATTTGACGTAAGTTGAGAAATTGAAGATATAAATAGATATGAATAAATGAAATTGAATTATGGAGTGGTTGTGACAGATTGAGTTAGTTGGATTTATGGATTTAAATTGAAGCTGAACTCGAAAGCGACGGTGATGGTATTTAAATTGAAAAGTCCTGTACTGTGAGTATATTTTCTTGATTTTGGTTCTTGTATGACATTATATATAAATGAAATGTTTGAATGTAAATATGTTATGCATATATTGTTGCATTGTGTTTTAATTTGCATTCATAAATAATTTTTTTGGCATTTGGAGTATGCGAGACGTGCGAAGGCAAATCGCGTTTGTTGTCATTTCGTTAGGAATTAGACCCGGATGAGTGTTATGCGTAACCTCATTGTCAGTAGGTTTGTCCTAACAAGGATTGGAGATCCTTGAAATGACTGTGAATTGGGTAATGAGAGGTTGTGGCTACCTTGTAACGGTCATACAAGGGTTAGACCCGCTCTCTTGCCTTGAAGGAGGGAGATGGTAAATTTTTTTTATGAAACTGTGCATTGGTTTATTGAATGAGCATAACTATATCTTGTGTGCATGTATCTTATTTTGATGAATGTTGCATATGTGCTTTTGAAATGATTTTAAATGTCATGTTTCCCTAAATGCATAAAATTATCATATCAAGAGATATATTCACTGAGTTGTTGATTGCTCACTCCATTTCCTCCAATATTTTAGGTATTGAGTCGAAGGGAAAAGGAAAAATTCGTGAGTGATAATCACGTGAGCCTTCGTCTGGTATGTGTATGTATGCATTAGAGGATATGAGTTATTTTTCTTTATGTTGATAAGTATAATTATCACATACTATATCTATATTATCACATAGATGGGTTGTAAGGAAACATGAATTTTGATTTGATATTTTGGATTATACAATGCTTGTGATGATGGAATGGGATGATCGTAAGTATCTATATTTGTGGAATGAATGGAATGATTATATAAATATATATTGGATTTGATTTGTGGTATATCAGGAAAAAAATGTGAATTGTCCATTTTATGGGGAGGTGCTGTCAAAATTTTTGAAAGATTTGGGAAGTTTTGTAAATGTCTGTTGAGGCTGACAGTGTATTGTATACTGTATATGGGTATGTATAGTGTATAATACATTATGTCAGGGGCATCGTGACAGGTTATTTCTGATCATTGCCCTATCACATTGAATTCCTCTGCCTTTCAGTGGGGTCCTTCCCCATTTCGGTTTGAGAATACCTGGCTTGATCACCACGAGTTCTCTGAGTTCGACGTTGGTGGAGTGAGGTTCATGCTTATGGCCACCACGAAGGACATCGTTTTATGATCAAACTGGCTGAGCTTAAAAAAATCCTCAAATGTTGGAACAAGGAAGTGTTTGGAATAATTTTCACAAAAAATAGAGATCTTGAAGAACTAATTGGGTGCTTGGACTTCTTGGAAGGGCACAATGAGTTAAGTTCCGAGATGGGTGTAATCAGGGTAAAGGCTAAGATAGAGCTTGTTGATATTTGCATGAAGGAGGCTAGATGATCAAAGAGCTAAAACCCAATGGATTAAGGAAGGAGATGCAAATTCTAAATTCTTTCACAGAATTCTCAGTGGCAGGAAGTCTAAGTGCTACATTTCTAAGGTTGAGAGAGATGATGGCTCTTTGGTGGAGAATGAGACCGGTATCACAGAAACCTTTATTCAGTACTTCTCAAAAATGTTCTCATCGCATCAGGATGGCTTATGGGAAATTGATGGGATTCATTGGAATCCAATAAGGGGTGATAAGGCGGATTGGCTAGAGAAACCATTTGATAAAGAGGAAGTCCGAACGACTGTCTTCAGCTGCAATGGCAATAAAGCTTCAGGCCCGGATGGGTTCTCACTGGCTTTTTATCAGAACTCTTGGGAGACCATTAAAGATGATGTTATGAAGGTTATGCATGATTTCCACAGGAGCGGGGTGGTCAATGTGAAGACAAATGAAACCTTTCTTTGCCTTATTCCAAAGCAGAGAGATTCTTGGCACCCAAAGGCGTATAGACCTATAAGCTTAGTTACAAGCCTCTATAAGATCATCTCTAAAACCTTATCACTTCAGCTTCCGGTGATTTTACACAACAATGTTGATGAATCACAATTTGCCTTCATTCATGATCGCCAAATTCTTGATACAATTCTTGTGGCCTATGAAGCAGTGGAGGATTACAGAGTCAGAGGATGCAGTGGTGTTGCTTTCAAAGCAGATTTTGAAAAGGCCTACAACTCTGTTGAATGGGAGTTTCTTGATTATGTGATGGAAAAGAAAAATTTTGGAAGGTGATGGCGTATGTGGATTAGTGGATGCTTAAGATCTATATCCTTCTCGATCATTATCAATGGGAAGGCCTCTAGGAAGTTTGATGCCCATAGAGGTCTTAGACAGGGTGATCTTATGTCCCCATTTCTCTTTACTCTTGTGGCTGATGTTCTCAGCTGAATGATGTCAAAGGCTTGCTTCTCCTCGGTGATTCAAGGTTTCTCAGTTGGTAAAAATAGTGTTGTTGTCTCCCATCTCATGTTTGCTGATGACACTTTGTTTCTTCTAAATGGCGAGGAGGACAATGTGGACAATGCGGTTTGCATGCTACAGTGTTTTTGTACTATCTCTGGTCTCAAAATCAACATGGAAAAAAGTCAACTAGCAGGAATCAATATTAATCAAGACAGATTGGACAGGATGGCAGCAAAAATTGGGTGTTCAACTGGTTCTTGGCTGTTTTACTACCTTGGTTTGCCTCTAGTGGTTGCCAAGATATCGCAAAGATTAAATGGGTGGAAAAGAGGATTTCTATCGAGGGGAGGCCGACTTGCTCTCATCAATTCAGTGTTGTCCGCTATTCCAACCTACTTCTTGTCAATGTTCAGAATACATGTTGCAGTTGCCAAAGTAATTGAGAAAAAATTAGAAGCGTTCTTATGGAAAGGGGTTGATAAAAGCAGTGGTATGCATCTGATTGGTTGGAAGACTGTCCAGAGACCAATTGTGAAATGGGGTTTGGGTATTGGGAACATTTTATTAAGAAACAAAGCACTTTGCGCCAAGTAGGTTTAGAGGTTCTACAAGGAGAATTAGTCTTTTTGGGTGAGAGTTACCACTAACAAATTTTAGAAAATTAAATTCAATAGGAGAATTGTTCCAACCATCATATCATCATTTAGAAGCCCTTGGAAAATTGTCCTATCCTTATTGCCAGAACTATTCCCTTACCTTCACCCTAGGGTGGGGGATGGTGGCACTTTCAGATTTTGAGAGGACCGTTGGATCAACGATTCACCATTAGTTGAGCTTTTTCCTAGACTCTATCATGTTTCTCCCTACCCTAATCACCCCATTGGCCATTTTATTGCTCACCGTAACCATTTGGAACCTATCTAGTGGAATTTCTTCCTTTCTAGCACCCCCACGGTTGGCCAACAAAATGAGATGGTAGCCCTTTTAGAGTTATTAAGGCATGTATGGTTGAGTACGGGTCCCGTTAGTTTTACTTGGACACTTCACCATTCAGGTCATTTCACTTGCAAATCTTTTTTTCAAACTTTGATTGATGACCCCTCTCCCATCCTTTTCCTTGGCCCCTTTGATTTGGAAAGCTCATGTTTCATCTAAGGTAAAAGTGTTTAGGTGGATCATAGTCCATAACAAACTCAACATGGGTGATGATCTTCAAAGGCGGTTACCATTTTTATTACTTTGCTCCCTCATTGTTGTCAATTGTGTCTTAATAATGCAAATAATGCAGTTTACCTTTTTTTTTCAAATGCTCTTTCTCCTTGAAACTATGGAGGGACTGGAAATCAAGAATTGGAGACGGTTTCTCCTTCCCAACCTCAAGTGAGGAATGTCTGACGGTGGGTCACATTCGTGGTCTAAAGAGCAACAATATTAAAGTGATGAGGACGGCGAATCTTGCAACAATGTGGATGATTTGGCTTGAGCATAATAACCATATATTTAATGGCATCTCTAGGACTGCAGAGGACGTGTGGAACGGTGTTGTCTTGTTGGCTAGTTCCTGGTTATTGGGTTATAGACTTAATGAAGATTTTTCCATTAACGACTAATTTAGGAATTTGGGCCAATGTATGATGTGAGATGAGGTTTTGGTGCGTGGATGTATTTTGATAGGTTGGGGTTGTTGTCGTTATGTTGTAATTGTGTTGTCTTGCTTTTACTTTTTCTTTTTTTGAGACTTGTTCTCGTTGAGCACTGTTGGTGTTCTGCGTTGTGTTATGCTTTTATTTTATTTTATCAATATATTTGTTTGTTTACTCTCAAAAAAAATTATGCTGCACAGAGACTAAGTAAATTTGCATTTTGTATTGAGTCATACTAAGTGTGGTTGGAGATATATCCTCATATTATTGCTGTAATTTATGGAGAGTCGTCTTCTCCTCTTTGATATAGTGAAAGTTTTCATTAAAAAAAAAAAAAAAAGTGACCATGCGTACAAGTATAAAGTCGAACCGAGTCCCCCTACATAGATTAATTTTATTGCGTTTTGAAAAAAAAAAAAAAAAAAAATTAAAACCGTGGCGTTCGGTCATGGTACGCGCTAACTGTCGAACCTTGGAACGCTGGTTGGTGCTGAAGAGAAAGGAGAAATGAAGGGATAAAGGTGAGGTGGAAGAGCCTCCAACGCGACGCCTTTATGTTATATGTTGTCGTTGGTTGTTCAGCAGCCAGCCTTCTGCTTCTTCTTCTGCAACAGAACTCTCACAGTCGCACTCAAAGTCACGCGGCGGATTTCTCACTTAGCCTTTCCATGGACAGATCGCCTCTCACCAACGTGCAGTCTATTAAACAAGGTAATTCAATCACTTGGCACTCAATCTTTAAAAGAAACATCGCTTCCTACATCTATTTATCATTCTTTAACTTCATTTCTAGATTCAAACTAAATACAAACTCATAATCCAAACATACTTACTCAGCACCCTCTCTGCGCAGTCTCTCGAAGAAGTCAAGCAAACCCATGCCTTGGCTATTCTCAGCGGCTCCCTTCGCCACAGCTTTTCTGTCTCTTCCTCTCTTATGCTTGCCTACGCAGCAGCCCTCGGCACCTCTTCAACTTCTTCTCTGCTTTTCCACCAGAGCTTGCTCGAACGTGACACTGCCTTCCTATGGAACTCTCTCATTAGAGCTCATTCCATTACCCACGCTCACTACGATGCATTGACCACATATAATCAAATGCTTCGCTCTGGTGTTCGACCCGACAAACTTACCTTCCCCTTTGTTCTCAAGCCCTGCGCTCGTGTCTTTGCAGTTGAAAAGGGTATGGAGCTCCATTCCGTGATTTTTAAGTTGGGTCTCAATGGTGATGTCTTCGTTTGCAATGCCTTGATCTCGTTGTATGCGGTGCGGACGCCTTTCTTAGATGATGCGCATCGCGTGTTTGCCGAAATGCTTGAACCAGACATTGTCTCTTGGAATTCAATTATGACTGCATTTTTTGTTAATGGGTATTCTTCCAATGTGCTTGATTGCTTCTTGGAATTGAGACGAACTTCCGGCTTGATGCCTAATTCAGTTAGTGTACTCATTGTTTTACCTGCTTGTGCAAATCTTGAAGATGAGGAAAGTGCCAGACAAATCCATGGGTATGTGTTAAAGGCTGGGTTACACACACAAGTGACTGTTTGCACTGCATTAGTTGACGCGTATGCTAAGTCTGGCAACTGTGCGGCTTCAAAGCTAGTTTTTGATCAATTGATTGACAGAACTGTGGCTACATGGAATGCTGTTATAGCCGGTTTCGCTCGTAAATGTCTTTTTCGAGATGCTTTGCTTCTGTTTCGGTCCATGGTGGCGCAGGGAGAAACACCCGATTCCATTACACTCTCAAGTGTTCTACCAATGTTGGTGGAAATGAAATATTTTCACTTAGGAAAGGAGATTCATGCCTTTAGCATAAGGAGAGGTATAGAATCTTTGATATTTGTTGCCAACTGTCTGATTGATTTATATGCAAACTCAGGACAGTCAAAACAATCATCCAATATTTTCTACCACATGGATACGAGGAATCTTGTAACATGGAACTCGATGGTTGCAAACGTAGCTATGAATGGACTTGAGTCAGAAGCCGTAGGTCTCCTAACCCCAATGCAGGTTAATGGTGTATGCCCTGATTCCATTACGTTTGTAAATGTACTCTCTGCTATAGCAAGGATGGGCTTTCTTTGTCATGGGAAGGAAATTCATGCAATGTCAATCCGCAAGGGGTTCAACTTGAACATATTTGTCTCTAATGCTCTAAATGACATGTATGCCAAGTGCCACTGCTTAACTTTTGCAAGAAATGTGTTTGACAGCTCCCTAAGAGATGAAGTATCTTACAATATACTGATCATGGGTTATAGTCAGAGTGATCATTGCTTGGAATCCCTGAATCTATTCTTAGAAATGAGGCTTGTTGGTCTGAAGCATGAAACAGTTTCCTTTATGGGGGTTCTCTCAGCTTGTGCCAATTTAACCATGATCAAGCAAGGGAAGGAAATACATGGTCTATGGGTGAGAACTTGTCAATCCCATCTCTTTGTACTCAACTCACTTTTGACTTTGTACACCAAATGTGGTCGGGTGGACCTTGCTAGAAGCATCTTCAATCAAATGCCTGACAAGGATGTGGCCTCATGGAATACCATGATCTTTGGCTATGGTATGCAAGGAAAACTGGAGGCTGCTATGGATCTGTTTGATGAAATGAGCAATGGAGGTGTTGACTGTGACTCAATTACCTACATTGCTGTTTTATCTGCTTGCAGTCATGGTGGGCTGGTTGAAACAGGGGTAAAATATTTCAGTGACATGATTTCCCGGGATATCAAGCCTACAAACATGCATTATGCATGCATGGTTGATCTTCTTGGGCGTTCTGGCCTTATGGAAGAGGCTGCAGAACTTATAAGAGGTTTGCCAATTGAACCAGATGAAAATGTTTGGGGGGCATTGCTTGGGGCTTGCAGAGTCTATGGCAATGTACAGTTGGGGAGGTGGGCCGCAGAGCATCTCCTTGAGCTGAAACCAGAGCATTGTGGCTGCTATATTCTTCTCTCTAATATCTATGCAGAAGCAGGGAAATGGGAAGAAGCTAGTAGGATAAGGGAATCAATGGACTCCAGGGGAGTAAGAAAGAATCCTGGTTGTAGCCGGTTAGAACTTTCTGACCCGATTCATGCTTTTTGTAGTTGGAAAGAGATTGGATGGTTCTCTCAGCTTGCAGGAATGTAATCCCCTTCAAACTAGGGAAGGAAATCCATGGTTGGTTTGTCCAAGCTTTCCACTAGCATCTCTTTGTGGCAAATTTCCATTTGGATCTTTTTACAAAATGTAGGAAGAGAAAACTTGCTAGGCGAGTCTTCAATCAAATCCCTGACAAGGATATGGTCATATGGAATAACATTATATTGGTTACCGAATGTAAGGTGCAGTACTTATCTCTTTGACACAATTGAGGGGCAGAGAGGTGTTGACTATGACATAGCATCCTACCTCACATTTTGGTTGTAGTTATAGTGGGATAGTCGAGAAGTGGGTCAAGGTACTTCAATGAGATGCTTTCTCAAGATATTAGGCCAACAGACAAGCTGAGTTTTTTTTTTCTCAGGCAGTGGAGTTTAGAGGCTTGCCAAATGAACCAAATGCCAAGGTCTGGGGGTCATTAGGTGGGGCATGCAGAGTCACTTTTGGGTTGAAACCAGAGCATTGTGGCTATTACGTGCTTCTGTCAAGGAAGTGGAAGGGGAGACAAATGAGACTAGGAAATTGATGATATCGAAGGGAGGGAAGAAATCCTGGTTGAATCTAGATGCAGAGATATCATGGTATGCTTGTTGCCCGTGGGAGGTTAGAGGGCTATGTATTTGCATTTTTGTATATATAAGTTGAGATGTTAGATTTTGTCCTCTTTGGTCAAGAACAATAGGCTTGGTTTTCCTTACCTTCTAGTGTAAATATAATCTTTCCAATTCATTAACTCCATACCTCAAATAAACTGCAAGACCATTTAAGAAATGTTTTTTGTTGCTTGTAATGCTTTCCTTGTCCCCATTAAAGTTCATTTTGATTGGGTAGAGGATGGGCAACATTGAACAGCTCTATGCGTGAAACAAATAGCTTTACTAAGAATTCTAAGAATTTAGCATTTCTCAATTGCACCAAATAAATAGCTCTACTTACAATTCTAATATATAATGACTACAGTAATCTTTATCCACGACATTCATTAAACAAGTTGGACAGGTGGAAGCGGTCTTTCTTGTCCAAAAGGGGGAGACTAGCACTCATTAGATTGGTACTCTCAGCCATACCATCTTATTACCTACCAATGTTTAGAATACCCTGTGGTGTAGTCAAAATAATTGAGAAGAACCTGAAATCTTTTTTATGGAAAGGCTAGGCTATGAAAGAAGTGTTGAGTTTGATTAGTTGGAAACTGGTTCAAAGGCCTGTTGAAAAAGGTGGGCTGGCTATCGGCAATATAGTGAAAAGGAATATTGTACTATGTGCAAAATGGATAGGGAGATTCCTTTTCACTATATTGCCGATAGCTGACAAAATTGGTTGTTCTACAGGTTCATGGCCACTCCATTATCTTGGCATGCCCTTGGGTGGTAATTCTCTGTGTCAAAGATTTTGGGACCCGATGATTACTACGGTTACTCATAGATTAGAAGGGTGGAAAAGAGGATTTCCTTCAAGAAGGGGAAGACTCGCACTCATTAACTCTGTGCTATTTGCTATTCCTTCCTACTATCTATCGTTGTTCAAAATACTCGTTGCAGTTGCTAAAAGGATTGAGCAAACCTTAAAAGCCTTCTTATGGAAAGGAGCTGACATGAGTGGTGGCATGCATCTGATTAACTGGGAGTTTAATAATTGTAAAAAAATTAAACTAACCAATCTAAATTGGATCAAATGGACTATGTTTGGTTCGATTGAATCTAATTTATTATAATTTTTTCTTTTATTTTTTTTTTTAATTAATTTGTTGTAATTGAATGGTTAGATTTAGATTTAAGAAAAGGATAATGCAAAAGGAACAGGTTGATATTATAATTAAGAATTATTAAATCATTTTCAATCATGTAATATGATGTGATTCATAACTTTTCACTACAATATTAACAAAATATATTTTTTAAGTATTTTCCTCAAGAAAATAACAAGTTATTTACTTTTAGAAATTGATTTGATATAAAATCAATCAAAACCAAACCATTGGAACATTTTGACAGACTGGAGCGTCTGTGAACGTACGCAGTGTGTAACTGGAGTCTTGCGCCGGAGTCCCCTAAGAAAAAGGAGACTGACGACGAGAAAACTTATTACAAGGGCTATTTTGACGGGGTAGGTCAGGTGGGGGCGTGAAAACCGAAAGAAAATCTCCCACGTTTAGTTCGATTACCAGAACAAACAAAAGCAGCCCAGCCCCACGAAAAGAAAAAAAAGTCCGCTAGACCCGAAAGACAGAAACGTCTCCCTTCTCTTCTGTCCCTAAATTAATCTCAGTTTTTTATTTTTTTCACTCGCCTGCCTGTCCCAAAATCTCTCTCCCGCGCATTAAAAATAACGACCAACCAGCAACCTTCAGTCATCACTTTACCAGACTCGGTTCGCTTGAGTCCGAGTTCGACCTGCTAGCTGCTCGCTTCTCTCAACACTTTCGATCGAATTGGGGTTGGGGCGAGGATAAGGGGAGGGGAGGGATGTTTTCAGAGTTTCTTCAACCTCAAGAAGAGATCCTCCAGCTCCCTACTCTCCGGCCAGAACCCTGTCTGGTCCTCACTTCTGATCCAAAACCCCGTCTTCGTTGGACTGCCGAATTGCATGAGCGTTTCGTTGATGCCGTAACACAACTCGGAGGACCCGAAAGTTAGTACTACTGTTTCCTTCTTATCGTTTTTACTCCAATTCGCCCGAGTATTTCATTTTTTTGGGGTATTGTCATTTATGAAATTAGGCGTCTCTTTAGATTCTTCGTTTTGTTTTTTATTTTTGGTTTAATTCAATAGACTACCTCATCGCCGCCTGTTTCTTCTAGTTCTAGATACTTAGGTTTTGTTCCGGCGTGGGGTGGTCGGGATTTATTTAATTTGTTTCCGGCTTTGACCTCTCAACATGCTACCGTTTATCATGAATAAATGCTTTCCCGATTTTTGGCAAGTCGCCACGCCCACCCCACGAGCCATGAGGTTGTTCTCAATTCCATCTTACAGCAGCCGATGGGGAAATTTTGAAGTTATCTACTAACTATTGAGACTGCCAAGTGCTAAAAACCTGCACGGTCTTTTGGGGCATTTCAACACGTTAATTGGCGAGAAGAGATGGTCCCTTTTGTTTCCATATATTAATTCCAGAGGCTTTGTTTCGTTGATATGGGTTGCTGGTTATTTAGTCCAGCAGCATTAGCCAAATATTATATAGCAATTGCTACGGCTTTTCACTTGGGGCTTGACATACTCCTAGGACGGATGCGATTTAGCATCTCTTTACTTTTCCATCTTCATTGTCTTCCAACTCTTTTTCATAATGTATTCTATATCCACCAAAATCGCATTTTAGACATTCAGTCCTTAAAGCGTAAGACTTCTGCATAAAGAGATTACATACAATCCTAACTCTATTAGTTTTCTCATTTTCTAGCTACTACATCTGCTTACTTGCATTACATCTACTACTCCTGTGTTATAGATTTATTTTATTTATTTATTTATTTTTGCAATGCTTCCATGGTACTAGTGCCCTGAAGTTGTAGGTTTTTCTTAAATTTCTATAATAGCATTGTTTAAAACACCAGAGAGGGGTAGGTAGGGAGGGTAAGACCGTAAGAATGCCTTTGAGAGGAGGATTTTAATGTAGGTATGGTGGGTTGCATTTGTTCAAATCTTAATTGATCCTGCCTATGTTGAATGATGCTTTGTGGCATTAAATAATTTAAGGGCTAGACGTAGGGGAGCGGGTAGCTCCATCACCCAAAAATTGATTGATCACGAGGATAATGTGAAGAAATTTAATAACCGGAGTAACTCAAGTCCAATGTGAATAGTCAATTTTTGAGAAATTGAGACTTGACATGTTCCATTTATGCATTTGATCAACTTCAACCATTTGTTGAACTTCCATTTGGAAGGAACTAAAAAATATATCAATATCAATTATTTTAGGATTTTTGGTTGCTAGATCATGAAGGTTCTTGTTTTACCATTTCGAGGTCCTGCCTTTCAATTGGTTGTTTCTAATGCTCATCAACCAAATTGAAATATCGATATTGGTTTTCAAATCCATTGCCACGTTTTGTTGTGGTATCTTCATGTGAGTCATCTAAAATTTGACAGTGGTGGCATGTCTTCCAAATTTTGTTGTCCTAGGCTGGATATATTTTTTAATTATTGGAACAAGAATTTTACTATAATCGTTGGGTGGTTTGTATATTGAATTCTTTCCTTTCTAAAGTGCTCCTACGAGTTATAGTATTAATTTTTGGATCCATTTCATCCTTCGATTTGAATTGCAGAAGCAACACCAAAGGCCATCTTGCGAACAATGGGAGTAAAAGGACTTACTCTGTTTCACTTGAAGAGTCACCTTCAGGTTTTCTTTGAAGTTTGTTTGGTTTTTAGTCTTTGTTTTGAATTAGGGCCAATAATTCAAAATTTCGGGCTCATGGCTGAGACACTATCAATCTTGCTGTTCATCAATGGTGTTTCTTGATATTGTGGCAGAAATACAGGTTAGGTAAGCAATCTGGTAAGGAATTGGCTGAGGTGCCAAAAATTGGTAAGCTTTTCTACACCTCTCCACCTAACACATTGTCAGTTGAAGTTGTCTGTCCTTTCAAATTTCCTTTGGTCGAATAAATGATATGGGCAAACTTCTCGGGAACTTGTCAGTTAATTAAGAACAGTTCTGAGAGTTTATTTTGTTCGGAAGAAAATCTCCTTCTTACACTGCATCATATGCTTTCTTTTCCTTTCTCAACAAGGCAAAACCTGTGGCTGGCCAATCACGGAGAAGTGTTGAAAATGCCAAAAAACGAAACTCATATTCATTCTTTTGTGCTCACCAATAAATAGTTTATGAATCATTTGCAATTAACTTAATCTTTGAGTAGAATTCCACTCAAAGCTGACTTCTTTTGCCTTTGAAAATAAGGAGCCTCTGTGTCTTACCTTTTGAATAGTCTCGGGACGGGTAATTCATCTGCAACCTTGTCAACTTCTGATACGAATGAGTAAGATCCTTCTTTTGGCCAAGCCCATGAATTCACAAGAAGATATCCATCCTTTCGTTTGTTGTGTTTATTTTTTGTTAATTTTCAAAATGGTGGGAAACATTGTCTTCAGGGGCTATGCAATCAAAGAGGCTTTGAAAGAACAAATGGAAGTGCAGAGAAAACTACATTTACAAGTCGATGTAAGTTAGCTTGTCCTCTATTGGAGTATTTTATATCTGGATAATGAAATAAAAATCCCTTGAGATGGTAGAGCTGCTTTCTCATTTGTTGGGCTATTTATAGCAGTGGGAATGATTTTAATTATGTCCTTTGGAATTTGGCTTTAGAAGGTAATGTTGGCAATAACTGGTCCCCTTAGAACTTTGTCTCTTGCCTGCTTATACTGGGATTGCTGGTCTCCCAGAAAAATAAAAATAAATAAATAAAGATTTTGAGGATGGACTATTTAGCAAGTAAATTACATTCAAAGCAATGTTATGCATCTTGTCATTTCTCCGGGAACAACTTCGCAATCTGGGTCTTGAGTGCTGAGCTTTTAGAGGATAAATCTGTGTTGATGTTGTTGTTTTGAAGGTTGAGAACCATTTGCAAATTCGCAAGAATGCAGAACGAAGATTTATGGAATCCATGCTTGAGAAAGCTTGTAAGATGCTTGCTGATCAATCAATAGGAGGTGTATCTACCACGATTACAGAGGGGGGCCAAGATCTTCATGCATTGACAGCTAAGATGTTGGGGACTGGCTTCTCCAACAATCCTTCGAGCTTCTATTTCTTACGGCCTTCTAATATGCAACCTCAGAGGACTGATTGTTCCACGGATAGCTGCCTTACTTCAAATGGTAGTTTAGTAGCATTGCCAGTGGAGATAACTCTGGCAGGAGGGAAGAAAAGGCTGCAGCACAATGTGGACTCGACAACTGATTCTCTGATCTGGAATGAGGCTAAAACCACTCAAAATATTGATGTGCTCTGCATCAACACCTGTGGGCTTCCCAAGTCTGGTGGATTGGAAAGAATGAGTAAGCACTGGAACCAGGTTCATGAAGATGCGTAGAAGGAAAAGTATTAACTAGTTCCAATATGTAAATATTATAACTAGTGGTTGGTTCAAATAGAAATGTTTCACCTGCTTTCTAAACCCAGTGAATTTTTTTTTTTTTTTTTTTGTTTTTTTTTTTTTTTTTGTGAGATGGAAAAATTGGCCACTAAGGCCTACAAAAAGAAACACCAGAAATATCTCCACGGAGAGGGATGGACGTCCCAGCTGGTGGGCGAGTAACAATAGTTAGCCTACTATCAAAGGCAGCTCCCAAGTTGGCGAGAAAATCTTCACATATATTTCCTACGCAGCCAGTCGACGACAACAATTGTTGGCAAGAAGAATTTTACAGTCCTTAACCAAACCAGCTAACGAATGAAAGTCACACGATTCAGCTTTGATTAAGGGTAAGCCACGAGTTGAATCAGACTCAATGCCATAAAGACAAATCTGAAATTGTGGAAACATGGTGGGCTCAAGCAGTTCACACTGGAAACAAGTCTAAGCACTTAGAAATCTACAGAAGGAGATCTTGAAGGCTCTACTTAATAGGACTGGTATAGCTTGTGGAGTCTCTTCGTTTTGAATGTGGGCACTTTTATTCTCCTTGCTGCTGATAAATGAGGTCAAGGCAACATTAATGAGAAGGCAAAAGAGAGGGAGAGGGTATTATCGTTACCAAGGCAGCTCTCCCCAATTTGAATCGGAATCCCAAATGAATGTATTGCGAATAATGATGTTTCCCATCCAAAATATTACTAGTGCCACTTCTACTTAGGCACCACAACCTTTGATTTTTATTTTTGTTTTTTAAAGTTATTGTGAATTTAATTATTAAGATTCAAAATTTCAACTAGTAATGTAAGTCTATAATATGTAGATAAATTGAAAACTTTATATATGTTCATGAATTAGTAATATAATATAAAACCAACAGAGTTGATTCGTTGATTCGGGAAGCAAACTACGAGGTACGATATGATTAGTTTTGCTGGAAGACACCGGTTGGGTGTCGAAAAATTGGTAAAATAAAAAAAAAATTATACATATATATATATATATAATAGCAATTATTAATTATCCCAAGAACATTCGGGCATGTGGCCGCGACCTAGAAACTTCCAACGGCACTGCACATACGCTCTAGTGAGGATACCAAAATTTATATGATATTTATAATATATACTTAATAACCCACTCTAAAAAAGGTTTCTCAGCGCGCCACACACTCTCTGCCTTTAAACAGCTTCTTCCATCACCATCCCCGTTTGACTTAGAGGTTTAGATGGTGATTTTAATAAATGGGTAGGTGTTATTAGGTATTAAAGACATCAGGGACTTCAATAAATCAAATGCCAAGTTGGATCAGCACGGTATATAAATTTCAGGAGAACTATTTGGTATTTAATCTTGATTATATGGTTACTTGGTATTTAAGAGACAGGGTGACTATATGGTTACTAAACATTAATATTATAAGAATAGAGAAAAGATAAAGCAATTTTGACTATATGGTTACCAAACATTTCTCATCAATCTTGACGAATGAACTTGGTATTTAAGAAATAGGGTGACTTTTGTTCTATGCTTGGATAAGAGCAAAATATGGTTGATCAAAAAGAACATTTGTATGGTTACATTAATATCATATTATACAAATGGTAAACAGAGAGAACTCTTCTAGAATTTGATTATATATATGTGAACAAAAAAAATTATTGATTACTATATATGAATATGTACTATTCTCAAAAGTCATTACACGACATGTGGAATTTGGCTGTTGCAGTTATTAATTAATAAGGTTTTAGAAAAATTGAGAGTTTGAATGAGAAGATGTGTTATGAATGTAGATGATGATGCATTAATTTCATTGGATAAGATGGATTAAATCCAATAAAAGGGGAGAGGGGGAATGCGGTTACATTAATATTATAAGAATTTGAAAGTTCAGCAACACAAATTAAGTCGTTGCTAGCGAAATCAATCTTGACGAATGAACTTGGTATTTAAGAGAGAGGGTGACTTTTGTTCTCAATTAAGTCGTTGCTAACGATATCAATCTTGACCAATGAACTTGGTATTTAGGATAGATGGTGATTTTTGTTCTATGCTTTGATGAGAACGAAATACATATATATATGTGTGTGTGTCAGTGAGTTCCACTGCCTTGCAACTCAAATCTCTATTACCTCAAATTCTTTCTTTCATGTATGCTGTTGACGTTTTTCTCTTTCATGCAAAGCTCTTTCTTACTTAATTTCTTTTTCATTCTACCCGTTATCACTACAACGTCGAAGTGGATACTGAGTTCAATCTATTATCTATGAAAATTTAGAAGTGGTTGATGAATCAAAGTATGTATTCATTTACTTTGTCTGCTAATTAACTTTTTGTTTCATGTATATCATATTTGGTAACAAAATATCCTCAATACCAAATGAGCTTTAAATATGAATGTTTTTTTTATTATGTCAAACAATGACTCCGTTTAGAAAAAACAAAAACAAAAATAGTATTAGAAACTATTTAAGACTTTGGTTTGCTATAAGCAGCATATAATATGAATTAAAATTTCAATAAGCTTAAGAGATGAATATTATATGTTACTGATAACAAGACTATTATTTGCTAAAATGTTTGTCACTTTGTCAACTTCTTGAATCACAATCTTCTATTATTTTTATATATCTATTATTTTATACAACATTCACAACTTCTTCACCTTGAAAAAGTTTTTTTATTTGTCTGACTCCATGTTTTTGTTGATTTTGTGTAATTATAATAGTAATTCTATGAGATCTACCATTTCATGGAGTATGACAAAATATTTTGCAACCTTTTAAACTCAAGACTTGAGTACATGATATGTAGTGATAATTTAAAATTATAGTAATGTTGTCCAGGTACAAATTATAAGTCAAAAAGCTAATTAGTGAAAAAATGTGTTCGGGGATTTACAATCCAAGATGGACAGATTTTTTTACGAGCGAGATATTGATTCCGTTACGTTGTAGATATGAGGGTCACTTGGAGAACACAAGTCAAAATTGTTGAATTCTAAGCTTGCGTTGGCTACTTAATTACAGGGCGAGAAAAAAGTTACGCATTATACATGATCCGGTTGTATGTAAAAAAAATTGTCCAAGAACACGAATTACAGCTACTATCAAAAGAATTAGAAAAAATTGCAAAAAAATAATACAAAGATTGGGCGCTTTGTCGATTGAACTCTATGAAAAAGTTATTAATAATGTATGTCAGATATTACCAATTATTATTGAATGCAACCCATATTATTGTAAATACTAGCTATTTGGTGAAATATACATATAAAATTGTCTATCAATTAAATGTTAATGTACATAATTTTGTTGAATTCTTCATATACAATTTAATCACTTTCTTCCTATTATATTAGTGAGGACATGTATGGATTCAGCTATAAAGATTATATACTTACTTTTGTGTTTTATTTCAAAGAAAAAAGTCAAGGCTATAAATAACAACAAAATTTATAAAATAAAACCAAAATATCCATTTATAATAATAATCAACGAAAATAATAATGATACTTTGATTATTATTCAAACAAAATATTAAATATACACTTTGTTCTAAAATATATGATTATTTTTTTGTATCAACAAAATATATATCCAAAGAAAATATTACACTTTTCTTTTAATAATAATAATCAACGAATATTCAAAAGTCACGTGTTATTTTAATAAATGGATGAGACAATTAAGTCATGATAGTAACTCCTCATTTATTTCTAATAAATGGATTAAACAATTTATAAACATTGCAATCACCCATCTTGCAAGTCATGATAGTAACTCCTCGTGTATTGTTAATAAATAGATAAGACAATTCATAAACATTGTAACCTTTTAAACTCCTTACTTCAGTCTACTCATCTTCTTTGCATCCCACCCACCCACCCCCCCTTCTTTCTTGCTGCTCCTCTTTCTCTGTATTGGTAGTTTCAGTGGCTTCAGTTGGTATTAGAACAAATTAGGTTAGGTGTCGTCGAAGGGTGTCGTTGTTGCTAGAAATCATCGAAGGAGTTACCGGGGTTCGATATGGTTGCAAGAAGCGGCGGTGTTGTGGGCGACACTTTGTGAGTAACTTTTAGAACAACATATTTTGACCACGAGTTCTCATTTCTTCTTTTTTATTGATTTTTTATTACCATTTTTTATTTCACCATAAGTCATCCAGGTACTTTTTAGTTTTAATTCTCTTTATCTATTTTTTTTATTTTAATTTTGTATTTGAAAATTTTATTCTCTTTTCTTCTTTTACCAGGTAGGAACAACTGATTTTCACCATAAATTTTCAATGCTTCTTTCTTATTTATTTTTTATTATTTTCAAATTTATAATAAAAAACAAATCCATCACAAATACTTTTTAGTTTGAATTTTCTTTGGCTAAATTTTTTTTGTTATGTTTTATTTTAAAATTTTATTCTCATGTGTTGTGGGATCGACGATCGACGATGGAAAAACTGTCATATGCACGAAGTTATTGAGTCAGATACATTGTAGATATGAGAATTACTTTTTGAACATAAACCACAATTGTTGAATATTAAATCTATGTTGACTAATGAATTTTAGGGCTCGAAAGAAGTTGTGAATAAGTTGTTATTTATATAAGATCCAACTCTATGTAACGAGATAGTTCAAGAACGAAGATTATAAATACTATCAAAAGTCATAGAAAAAAAGGGTGGAAAGTAGGATATGTTATTTAGGCGTATTATTGTTTGATTTCTATACAAAAGTCATTAATATTGAATGTTAGGCCTTGTCAATAATTATTGAATGCAAGCCTTAGTAAATACTGATATAGTTAACATCACAATCGTATTCAATTATTCTGGGCATTTCATTTCTGCATAAATCTCTTTTTTTTTTTTCCTGAGATGACAGAAGTCTTTATGAAACGGTTCACTTCAGCTACTCTTCATTATATTTATATATTAAACTATATAATATCTACCAGATCTATATAATATTAGATTAATATATTAAAACTACATAATATTATATAATATTACTTATAAAATTATTATAATATTTTTTTAGTTTCACGTTTCTTTTTTAATTATTATTTTATATTTTATATTTCAATCATATTAAAACTTTATTACTTAATTTAATATTTTAATAATTATTTTAAATAAATCATGCAATTTCTTAAAATGTCCTTGCATTTTTTTTTATAAAATTATTAAGGTGAGTCTCTTAACAGTGAATTGCATATTATCTTTTATTAAATATATTTATATAAATTGTCCACGCATTGCATGGTTTTAAAAACTTGTGAATATAGTGGCTTTTTCTTTGGTTGTCTTGCGTGGTTAACGACCAAAAGTCACCAAGCATTTTGAGTGGTTAGTTTTAAATTTTATGAAAAATTTTATAAATAAAAATAACAGAAAGAGGTAGGTGCGGTCCTCATTTTGTACATGTCAGCTCCTTCTACGTGTGGCACTAATGCGGACTGTAACCGTACTGAGCTTTTGACATAATTACTCTAAAAAAAAAATTATAAATACTATTCAAACACAAATATTGATTCATTTGCCATACTTTACTGTCCATAGCACAGTAGCCAAATAAGCGCCATGTGGGCGCGAATGTGACATTTTTTTTAAGTAAAAGGAAAACGTCTTTTTATATTTTTTTTAATTGAAGGAAATACGTCTTTTCAAAAACGTCTTTCCTTCATAATTTTTTTTTAAGTGAAGGGAAGATGTCTTTTCACCTTCAGAATTTTTTTTTAAGTGAAAAGACGTATTCCCTTCATAATTTTTTATTTTTATTTTTTTTTGTACTTGTGGCACTAAGTACCACTTTCAGTCACTATCCTCCCCCGAATTAGAGCTTCTTGTCAATATGGATTTGAGATCCATCGGAGGGAAATGGTTATCGAACGATCCTTGCGTGCTGAAAAAAGCATCCTATCTTCAAGGACCAAAGGTTTTACAGGTAAATTATGTTGGAGCGACTATTTTTATGGCGCCATTGCTTCTTTTACCCAATTTATATATTTAAACTTTGTGTAATTTTAGGAATTTCAAGTTTTGATTGTCTGGAATTATATGCAGCTAATGAAATATTTAACTTAATTGTAGTTTTTCCATTGTAATCCCTTGCCTTTGTTGTCTTTTTTTTTTTTCTTTTCTTCTTTTAATAGCTCCGGTTGGAAGAGAAAGTTGCAGTGCATAGTGGTATATTGTGTTTGAATCCTTCGGTGGTAATTGTATTAGGTGGTGTGGTTCAAGAACTTTATGAAGAGTGGAAGATGAGTAAGAAATACTCTGGGTTCTCCTGTTAGACTTTGAGGGCATCTCAGACGAAAGATGGTGATGACCCTCCACCATTTGAGAAATTGCAAATTAAAGCATGGTCTTGTGGATTGTTCTGCATTATAGTTTCGCTTGTCAGTATCTCAAATCCATATTGTGTAAAAAAAAAAAAAAATTGTGAAGGGAAGAAAAGACGTATTTTCTTCACTTAAAAAAAAATTCTAAAAGGAAGACGTCTTTTCAAAAGACGCATTTCCTTCATTTAAATAAAAAATGACACATTTGCGTCCATGCTGACTGTGCTATAAATAATAAAGTAAGGCAAATAAATTAATATTTGTGTTTAAATAATATTTGTGATATTTTTTTTAAAAGATAATAATGTTAAAAACCTCCTGCTCTCCTATCTCTAAGAGCTATGCGGGTCCTATCTAATATCGATTGGCTCAATCGTTTGTACATTCGACAATATTATTACTGTCCAGAGCCCGTCAATGGGCCTGCCATTACAACAATACACCTGATAATATCATTGCCCAAAGTCGTTTACTTCCTTTTCCACATTGGTTCATATTCGTAAATCTAAAACTAAAAGGTGCCCTCACCGTCAAAAACCTCTAAAAATTCAGGTTGTTAATCGTTGCATCAGCTCCCGAAATCTGGTGAGTTCCACCTTTCTGGATCTGCGTATGAGTCTGCGATAGTTTTCTTCTTTCTCTGCGTGTTATTCTTTTTTTTTTTTTTCTTTCTTAAATATATACATCTTTTCATGTTTGAATTGACTGGTTGGTAGTTTATCTGCACTTCAATGGAGCTTTTTGTACTTCAATTATGGAGTCTTTGTATTTCCGTGAATATTGACCGCATACTTGCCTTTTTATGGTGACTGATCATACTACTGGGGGATTTTGTTCCTGACTTCATTGCTTCATTTTATGTTGAGTTGAGTTGAGTTGAGTTGAGTGGGGTGGTAGGTTTCCAATAATTGTCACCAGAGTTTTTGTTGTAGTTATTGAAAAGACACGAAAATATCAGATCTAGTTGGGCTTTGGTTTTTCTTATGCTTTAGAATGTGGGATTGCTGGCGTTCATTTTATTCTTGGAAATTTTATGATTTCACCAGCAATTAGGGTTTGTGCACACCCTTCCTTTAGTAGTCTTCTCCATTATATCTCTCTTTTTCCACTGTAACTGGAAGAAACATAGCAGCATCAGTTCTAAATCAAACTGACTTTGAGTACCTCCTGTACCCCTCTTATGATTATATGCCAACTTGAACCCCCCATCCACATTCATATAGTTTTAATTTCTTCTATCAAATAGAAGACCAACAGAAGTGAGGGACGAGAGATTTGAGTATTGAGGCAACTACTTTATATAAAGATGCCAAATGGTAGGACTATATCATGCGTTGGTAGTAACATTGATGATAGTCCAATAGTCCAGGTACTCGGCTTCAATTTTATATCAAAGGCATGTTAAAAGTTCTCTTATTGCCACCAAGGTTTTCAGCTTTTGCATAGCAATTCGCTGAAGTATTTTCAGTTTCTCAGCTTGTGGTAAATGATTGACTTTCTGTTTTCTGGCAATACCAGAGATTTTGGTGATATTTTGAGAGTCTCAATTTGAAGTCAGTGGTACAATTTTGGCTCGAATGGCAGAATTAACGATTTTGCATGACAATTCTAATTCATATTACAGGTCTTTAGAGATGAAGCTTTAGAGATTTGAGATTTATTACATGTTGATCTTGTAGAGATCATGATATGCGAGTTTCAAGTATTAAAAAACAAGTGTTCTTACTTTCTTAATAAAGAATGATTACGAAATTTAGAATGAGAGGTTACCAAATTTTTAATCAAAAAGATTAAATTTAGAACAAAAGGATTCTAATTGGGTTCATATATGGTGAGGCTACAATATTAATTAAGAACAGGCATGTGGGCTGTAACTGGGCGTGAGGGTCTGGTCTCTCCTTGGAGGCTTTGAAGCCTTAGTAGGCCTATCTACTAAAATTGGTTCCTTTTGGGGGTCCCTTTGTCCCCTGTTTAATTCCTTTTGTATACTTTCTTATTGATGAATTTTCTCTAGTTTCCTATAAAAAAAAAAAAAAGAAAATAAAAAAACGTGTTCTTAGAAACGATTGGAAAACCACTTAGGTCTGTTTTTTGTAGTTGATTTTATGCTTTGGAAACATTGTGATCTTTTCTAATGGAATGCAATCATCTAGATTTCATGCTTCAATTGAATGGCTTAATACTTGGGACTTCCTAATCCATGACATACATGCAGGATTGCAGTACATAGATTTTATCATTTAATATATTATCCTTCTTTCTGGAGATCTGATGTGTATTTGTGAACTTGTAATAAATGGTAGAAGGGTAGGTGGTGTGGAAGAATAAGATTGTTGGAAAATTTCTCATTGGATGAAACCTGGTGTTAGTTGGTTTCCCTTTCTTCTTGAACTACATGATAATGGGCTTCTTTGTGCTCTGCAGCCTCATTATTTCTCCTACCTGATTTGAGCTTCCTTTTGTGCATTAATACCCTTGCTGTTCCATTTTGTTGCCATAGTATTTTTCATTTTAGGTTCTGCCTCCTAGGGTTGTGATGGAAGTATGTTTCTTGTTTATAGATGAATGACAAATGTATCATTCGAAGACTGTCCCTGGTTCAAGTTTAGTTCGTGGAAACTCATTAGTTCATGGCCAGCACTTAGATAATGGTGCCAGCACAATGGGCCCCAGCAGTGGAGGGAATAATCCTAGTTTGGCCTCAAGGCAAAGGTTGCGTTGGACACATGAACTCCATGATCGCTTTGTAGATGCTGTGGCACAACTTGGAGGGCCCGATAGTAAGTTATCTCAATCTCTCTAGTTGTTTTGGCTCATTATATAATGAATTGAGTTTTACTTAAAGAAGTATTACAGATATATGGAATAATAGCCGGCTCCATGTAGTTAGAAAAAGGCTTATTTGAGTTGAGTTAAGATATATGGAATTATAATTTGAATCATATAAATTATTGTTGTTTATTTCCCACAACAAATATGTTGTGAAAATCATGACCATTGGCAAGTAAAGTGTTCCTGTAGATTTTATGTGAATGTTAGAAGATTGTATTTCTTGCCTACCTTCTTCTTGTACTTTTCCAATATAATTTTGTTATAATCCTCTGCCCCTTGCATCAACATCACAACAAAATAGGACAAGAGAAGCAAAATAAAATGAGAATGAATCGCCTATTTTTGGAATGATTTGCCATGCTCCAAGTTGCAAATATTTACTAATATAAAATGATTTTTCATCACTCAAATCTAAATAAGTAATAATTAATATAGAATGATTTGTCATCCACCAAATATGGCACATAATCACGAATACAACAACTAAGAAGTTGGAATGTTAGATACATCGTTTTACCTGTAAAATAAAACTAAAATAAGACGTTGGAGTGTTGGTTGCCTAACATGTTTAAAATAAGCTCAAAAAAATTATTGCTAATTTTTTTTAGACGTATAGATACCAAATACTACCTTGGAGTCTCAATCCATCTACAAAATGAAATAAGTTGAAGGAGCATTTTAGGGTGATAAAATGCTTGCTTAATAAGGTTGACTAGCAATTGCAAGAATTTTATCAAATGGTTCACTATGCTTTCTTTTTTTGGTCCCACTTAAAATTTTAATCCCATCTTAATAGTGCTCAAGGTCCATTTTCCTCTCGATCGTAGGGGCAACTCCTAAAGGTGTTCTTAGAGTTATGGGTGTACCAGGATTAACTATATACCATATCAAAAGCCACTTACAGGTAATCTTTCAATATCTAGAACAGTTTTTTTTGTTGCAGTTTTGTTGTCATATCACTTGTTCATTTCTTTATGGTTTTCATGCTACCTATTTACTATTTCTGCTGTGTTCAACCAGAAATATCGGCTTGCAAAATTCCTCCCTGAGTCTACATCTGATGGTACATTTAATCTGTCTTGCATTGTAGAATATTTTATTCAACCATTTCTATTTCTAAAGGAAAGCAGAATTCAAAATGCTTTAGGGTTATGTATTCACTTTTTTTTTTTTCTTCTTCTCTCTCTCTCTAAAACAGGAAAAGAGATTGACAAGAAAAAAGCAGCAGACTTGTCAAGCTTGGATGGTTCATCGTGAGTTAGCACATCTTTTTATTGCCTTTCATGACTGAAAGTTTTGTATTCAAGTTTGCAAGTATACATGTGAATCCATAGCCCTTAAATATTTCTAGAAATTTGAACACTTTGGGACAATCTATGTTACCCAGATTCTTTATTTTAACCCAACATACTCGTGTCGATTCTTTATGATACCAACATGAGTGTGGGATATGTGTTCGACACTTCAAATTTTGGAATAGTACTATGTTGATTCATCAAAGAAGGGAATAACTAATCGGTGAAAATTCACTTAAATAAGGAAAAAAAGAGAGATAAGAAACAATTGAAAAAAAAGAAAAGAAAAGAAAAAGGAAAGAAAGAGATAGAATATAGGTTTAGTAGCGAACATAGCCTTGTTCAAGTACTAAGGTCTAAATTTTTGGACATTTTTCAGCCAAGTCCCCATATCCTATAATTGGAAAATGAATAAATCTGACCTTTAGATATGTACCTGCATTTGACAGCCATACATGTGTTCGAGTAACATAGGGGACAGTTAGGCACACATTGCTATGCCCGTAGGTTTTTATTTGTTGCATTTGTTGTCAGAAAGATTCTGTCTGAATGAGGTTCTAGGATGAAGAACCCAAATGTATTCTAGATGACTAATTCTTAGGAAACATGATGTGACAGAGAAAATTTCTAAATTATTTTGATTATATTAGGAGTAATTGAACTACTATTGTGAAATTTGTTGAAATGTCTTAATTTTAGATTACTATTGCTTGCAGCGGGATGCAAATAACAGAAGCACTCAAGCTGCAAATGGAGGTGCAAAAGCGACTTCATGAACAACTGGAGGCAAGTCTTCCATTTATGATGTACTAGCAATTTAGTATGTTTTCTCTTTACCTATGAATTCTTGAAGAAGAGAAAGTGGAAAAGAAAAATGAACGAAGTTAATAAGCTATATGCATGAAAAGCCAAAATACTGCAAAGAATAAAACGGATTGAAAACATTTAATGGCAGAGGCTACGAAACTTTGGATGTGGCACAAAACCCAAATCCTAAAGAATCATGCCTTGATAATTGGCACAAAAGGGATTTAGCTAACTGTAATAGTAGTTAAAGCTATGAAAGTAATGTTTTCATTTATGCCTTCTGCCAAGTATTGGTGCCAAGACCTTGATTCTCTTCTGTGCATCTTACATTAAATATTTGATCAACCTACTTATTTTCTTACCTATTATTATAATATTTATGTCAATGTCGCCTACTCTAATCATACCTTTAAACACAACCACTCTCAAGTCTAGATTAAGTAGCTAACAACTAGTATAAAACTTTATTAGATCAACTATGACATTTTTTTTTGGAAAAGAAACTTACAACGAGTGAAAAAACCTTTGGGGGATGGGGTGCCCCCCCACCCTATGGATTATAAAGTTTCCCCAACCCCTAACCCAAACGTTAATTGTATGTCCCCTAGATATAGATAAACTTTGACATGAATCTACTTAATCATATTACACGAAGGGCTAAGGCATTCTTGTTAAACAACATGTTGCACCTAACTCCAGGTGTTCGAAAAATAAGTAATAGACACACATTGATGCTTAGGTGTAATAATAAATGAGTAAGGGTCCTTCCACTACTCAGAACAAGTGTGGATAGAGAAGTTAGTCCATGATGGAAGGTTTAGAGTAGTAATTTAGAACATAGGATCACTAACATGTAAAAAAATGGAGATAGTAGGCACTGTGATAGGAGGAAAGTAAATATAATATGGCTTACTGGTAAAACATCTAGAGAAATAGAAACATAGGGTATAAACTATATTATTCTAGAAAGCATAAAATAGAAGTAGAAATAATTGTACATAAGAACTTTAAAGAGATTGTTGTGTTTTTGAGAGGAAATAGTGGAATTTAGAAAGAAAAATGAAGATACAACTACAAAATGTAAGGCCAAAGGTTCTCCTAGAAAGACAACAAAATGAAAGAGTTACAAAATATTTAGGCTTCCCTTAGCTAATCTGAAAAATTGAACCCTTTTGCTAATTTACCATAGGCTATCCACAAGGAAGCTTTCCAAGAGGACTGGTCCCAAACACTACTGCTACATTGACCCAATTTTCAAAAATTCTATGATTTTGCTCCAACCTTATGGACCAAAGAACTATTAGGAAAACTACTCTCCCAATATCATGATGCCACTCAGAGATGCCTATTTAGGAGAAGAAAAAATCTCTTCCCAAGATTGAGGTTTTGGAAAGTGGCCCATGAAGTAAGATTCCCATTTTGCTCAAAAGAAATTTACATAAGGGCAGTGATGACACTGGTGTGCAACGTTTTCATCCTCCTGCAAACTAGTGTTTTCAAGGCCACGACTAGTCCATTGCTTTGGAACTAAATCGCCTAGGCCATACTTAAGGCAGACCATGAGGCTCTTTGAATTTTTTTTAAAGTGTAACGGGTTCGGTGTAAATATATAAGGCGTAAGGTTCTTTGTCTTTATATTGTTACAGTCATAATTTTAAAAATCCATTGAGGCTTACGCCTTGAGGCTCGCCTTACCTTGATGTTGTTGAAAATTGCCATAAGGCTTAAGCCTCCATGGTACCTTCTGGAGGCTTGTACCTCATTTACATCAGGTTTGTGCCTTGAGACTTACGTGTCAAGGTTATGTGAGGTGAGGCTTAAGCCTCAATATATATGACCAAAAGGATCAACGTAACCCCTTTTTCCATTTACATTTTGTTTCCTAAAATGTTTATTTAAATTGATACTAGAACGAACACATTAGTTCTTTTTTAATTCTAAAGTTTCTAATCTTAATTATTTAAGAGAAATCAAAGTTTTAAAACTCTAAGCCTAAACTCTAAGCCATTTTTCTATTTACACTTTTCAATTTTCTGAAAGCACTTTAACTAATCCTAGTGTAAATATGCTAGTTCCTATTCTTTGTTAAAATTCTAATGTCAATTATTAGGAAAGAACAAAATTTTGAAACTCGCCTAAATTTCTTGTAGACTACATAAACATTATAAAGTGAACTTCTAATGCCAATTGTTTCTATAAGTTTATTGCAATGATCATCATAAAATATTGTTAAAAAAAGTTAGAAACTTAAAAAAGTTGCTTGAGAATGTGAAAACTAAGAAGTGATAGAACGTAATGTCATTCCATTCTATTTGTTAAGTTTCTACTAATTTCTTTTTTTTTGACATTTAGAAACATAAGAAAATTTGGACTTCTAATTTGTGCTCATTAAGTTTTTAATAGTGTTTAACTATTTATAATAATTAAAGCAATTAATGTATCAAGTTTGTGTCTTGAATGCTTGACATTGTTATGTAATAAGGCAAACATATGTAGAAATAGCTTAAATTTGTATATATTTCATGTGTCTCTAGTTATTAATGATATTTGAATTTTTAGTACTAATGAAGATTTTTTATGTATTCTTTTTATAGAAATGTGAAGCTTTCGCTTACCTCACACAGTTAAATCGCCTTGTTTTATGCCTCATGAGTTTTAAAACCTTTGTTACAATATGATTATATATCTAAATATTAGCATAACTTTTAACTCGAGTGGTATACTTGTAATTCTATTATGAAAATTATCTTTTTTTTATTTTCTAGTTCTAGTTTTTGTTTTATTTTTATTATTTTGATGTAGATTCACCGGGGAAGCAAAACGAAAATACTCAAAAAAAAAACCAAAATAAATTCTATTGATTTGAATATTCCAAAATATCAGATCCCTTTTCCTAATGGCCAAAAGCCCTATTTATAAGAAACTGCCAACTACAAGTCCTAAACTGACACAACTTCCAAATACTTAACTACGTGGGTTTAAACCACTTAACATGGGTCCACCAACAAATACACGAAACAGAAATAGAAAACATAATAAAAAAAGACATGCTAAAACACGTTATGCACGTGTTTCATGCATCCCTATATCATATATTGCTGCAAATATTTTCTATTTTATTATACTACTTATATGTAAGTATTACATCAAACATGACTCTTTAAATCATTGGCATGAATTTATGATTTTTGGACATGATTTCATTTAATATGAAGTGTTTTGATCATTTTATGACAATTTGACATTCATTATAGAAATAGTTAGATACATATGATTCTATGTATGAATTATCCAAGAACCTATAATTAATTAATTATTTTGGGACCTATAAATAAATATTTTTTTATGGCCTAGGTACTGTCTAGGCCTCACCTAGACAAAGACAAATTGTCTAGAGATTGCCTTGGCACCTTGAAATTATTGTTGCAAACACAAAATATAGCATTGGGGACAAATATTAAATATGGACTTTTCTTTTGAATCAAGTCCAGGGTGTTGATCTTTTGTGAGCTAATTACCACCAAGAAACTTTAACTTTGGAAGGAACATGAGCTTTCCAAATAAATTCAGCTGGGGTAAAAATTGAGGATAAGGAATTCTCAATAAGATTAGAGAAAAAAGATTTTGGAAGGGAATAGGCCTGCAGGATTAAGGTTCAATACCCTCCTATTTGTACAATTATTTCGAATTCTTACGTTCTCAATTTTTGAAAGCGAGTGTCCTATCTCTTCCTCTTCTCTTGGATTAGAGAAAAAGAAGTTCTAGGAGGGCACAAGAGAGGGATTCGAGTCTTGAAGGTTGGTTATGATGGAAGCTATTGGTTGATGATAGGTTGTAGATAGGTAGTGAAGTCTAAGGTGCGTAGAGGCTTCCACTCCACTCCAATTCTCTTCCCAGAATTTAAAGGTTTTACCATCACCAACTCTAAGGTTCAGATTTTAAGAGAATTCCTAATAGATGGAGGACATAAATTTCTAGGGGCTTTTGTGGGTAACTCTAGATAATAACCTTGCGCAGCACATTAGTCTCACGGCGGCTTCAAATAACTTTAGCCTAAAACACATCCTGTTCATGAGATGATCTTCACAACCATTTCATTCCCAAAGCCTTGTTTCTTTCATTAATGATTCCAATTCCCAGATCTCTCTTGTCAATTGGACTTGAGACAACCTTCCAATTTATCAAATGAGAATTGTGGCCATCTTTCAAACATTTCCAGAAGAAAAATTTTCATGTATTTCACAATTTCATTGGCCACATTAATGAGCTCCTTAAACATAAGAGAAAATATGTGGGAATGGCATTCATTATTGAGTGAATCAACACTAATCTCCTCCTCGGGAACGAAACTTTCTCTTACATCCATTAACCCTTTTTGCCAACTTAGGAAGAACTAGGCTCCAAAACTCTTGTTTGAGTGGTTTTTCCTCCTAAAGCAAGACCTAAGTACTTCATTTGCCAAACTCCAATTTGGCACCTCACCAAGTTCGCCCACTCTTGCCAAGTCTCTTGCTCCATATTGATACCAACCAATTGGCTCATAGACATGTTTGCCTTTAAACTTGAAATCCAACAAAAGTAATGAAAAAGTTCAATAGTTGTAGACACATTCTCTTCATTATTTAAACACAACTTGCAATGGAAGATAACATAATTAGTGCATATGCACCCTAAATAAGATTTGACTAACAAACAAAAACATAATTTTGGGAGGATATAGATGAAGTAATTCAAGATTTACCCAAAGAGAAATATATGCGAGGAGATTTTGATAGACGTGAAATGGTGCATGAATGATATAGATTTGGAGATAGGAATGAAGCTGGAGCGAGCAATTAGATTTTGCAGTAGCATATGATCTTATAATAGAGCGGAGAGGAGGAAGCGAATTCATGTCGCTGACCCCATGTAGTTTGGAAAAGGCTTAGTTGAGTTCAGTTGATCTGGGTATAAGACCTTATAAAAGTAAACACTTATTTTAGAAAGAGAGATGAACATTTATAACATAGAAGGACGGGCCTTGGCACTGGTTGAGGTTTCTCCATTGTAACGAGGAAGTCACAAGTTCGAATCCAATGTTAGATCGAGATTCATGGGAACAAGAACCTTCTTCCGAGAAGAGTCAAGCCAGGGATGGGATAGATTCATAGATTTAAGCCTTTATCCACTTATGAATTTACAATTTCTAAGGCTTCATTTTTCTTCGACAAGCTACTACAGAAGCATTTATTCCCAAGCGATGAGGTTCATCAAGAACCCATTGATCAATAATTGGTTCAAGGGGCAGATTCGAGGGAATCCCTTGTTCCATAGCCCCAATAGGGCTATCCATGATAAGTCATCCTTGCAACTTTTCACAATGGCTTTGTAGCAGATAAAGAAGTTCTCAGGTCGACCGCTATTCGCGGATCAGCTTAGCGCAATCTTCAAGGTAATGTCAATTGAAGAGAAAAACACTTTTTACAAAAAAAAAATCTTCAATGTGGAGGTTAGATTGTGTATATCATCCCTTTTCCAGACTCTGCACAATGGTGAGAGCTTCATGCACTGGGTACGCCTTTTTCAGATGAACATTTAGTGACACTTAACAGTGGATCTAATATAACCAAATAGATTTTTTTTTTTCTTAATTAGAAAGGTTAATAAAGTAGTATGTAAAGACTACAACTAGAAGAAAGTTTAACTTCACAACATAAGATGATGGTAGTAAATATATGTAAAAATGAAATTTAGGCCAAAACTTAAAATTATCAACCCAAGAATTAAATGGTGGGACTTGAGAGAAGAAAACTAGAAACATTTAAAGGCTAGTAGGAGAAATGACCTCTAGTATAGATGATGACCTTAACCTAATATAGGACAAAGTAACTAAATGTATAGAAAACATGGCAAAAGATTTTAGGAGAATCAAAGGGTGTAAGTAGGACCTTTATGGAAAAAAAGAACTCAGTGGTTGAATAAAGAAGTTTAAACTGCCTTAAAACTTAAAAGGACTAACCATAAAACTTGGTAATGGGTTAGGGATGTGAAAAGTTTTAAAAGTTATGTGATGCAAAGAAAAAAGCCAAAAAACCGCAAGTAATGCTTAACTTAAAGTTATGGATTTATATATACTAGATTTGATACAAAAGAATGTGAAAAAACATTATGTAAACTTGGAAAATGAAGGGAAAGAAAGAAAAAAAGATCTTAATTATAAAATATGTATTGAATGTGAAGATCAAAGAATCTTAGTAAAAGAAGAAGTAATCAAAGAAAGACAAAAAACTTATTTTGGAAAATTATTAAAAACTATTTCAATAATTTAAGTGTAGAGGGACATGATAACTTAGAAGAAACTGATGAGAAAAAATCCTTTCATAGAGAGCAAGCTTGAGGTTAAAAATGCTTTATGAAAAATGAAAAATACAAAGGCTTTAAGACAAGATGCTATTCCTATAGAGGTTTAGAAGCCTTGGGGGGAAAATTGAAGTCTTGTAGTTAATCAAATTGTTTGATAGGATTTTAGCAACTAAAAAAATGTTTGGTGATTAGAAGAAAAATATCTTAATAACAATGTATAAAGTGAAGGATATATTGAAAAATGTGCAAATTATAAGTGGATTAAATTAATGTTATACGAGGAAATTGGAAGAGAGTAATAGAGAATGGAACAAAAGTTAAAACCATAGCGACAAACAATTAGTTTGGATTTATGCCTAAGAGATCAATCGTGGAAGCTATTTATTATTAATAAGATTGATAGAAGAGGTATAGGGAGAGGAATAAAGACCTTAACATTGTCTTTATTAATCTAAAGAAACCTATTATAGAATGCCTAGAGAAATAATATAGTGGGTTTACAAAGGAGTTACAAATAGGTACATTAACCTAATAAAAGTATATATGATGGAGCGACGACCATTATAAACCAACAATTGGAGAAATTAGTGAATTCCAATTACAATACATTTACAACAAGGATTTTCCTTTAGTCTTTTATCGTTTTGCCCTAGTTATGACATTTTGGGTAAAAATTATGAATGTGTTTATATATGCAAATGAAAGTCCCCTTTAGGGTATAAATTATGGATGTAGTTATATATATTAATGAAAATTCCATTTAAAATTATGATTTTTTTTATACGTGCAATGCAAGGGAAGTCCCACTACGGGTAAAAGTTATGAATTTGTATCTATAAGCTCCAGAAAGTCCCAGACTCCCATTTAGGGTAAAAGTTATAAATTAGTTTATATATTCACACGAATGTTCTCGAGTCAAAATTATGAATTTCTTTATACATGCACGTGAAAGACCCATTAGGGTAAGAATTATGAATTTTTTTTATATATATGCAAACGAAAGTCAAATTTAGGTAAAAATTGTTAATTTGTTTATATAAGCTCACAAAAGCCCCATATAAGTAAAAATTATGAATTTTTATATAGAAGCACATGAAAGTCTCATTTAGGGTAAAAATTATGGATTTGTTTAGCACACGAAAGTTCTATTTTTGGTCAAATTTATGAATTTGTTTATATATGCACCTGCCACCACCTGAAAGTTCATTTTAGGGTGAAAATTATGAATTTATTTTTATAAGCGCACGAAAATCCATTTAGGGTAAATATTACGTGAATTATTTTATGTACACAAACGAAAGTTTAGTTTTGGGTAAAAATTATGAATTTTTTTATATAAACTCAGGATAGTCCCATTTAGGGTAAAAGTTATGAATTTGTTAATGTATGCAGACGAAAGTCCATTAGGATATAAATTATGCATTTTTTTTATATATGCAAACGAAAGTCACATTTAGGTAAAAATTATGATTTTTTTTATATAAGCACATGAAAGTTCATTTAGGGCAAAAATTATAATTTTTTTATAGGTACTGAGGGTAAAAGTTATGTATTTGTATATATAAGCTCCCTAAAGTTCTATTTAGGTTAAAATTATGAATTTGCTTATATATGCATACGAAAAGTCCAATTACGGGTGAAATTATGAATTTTTTTATATAGGAGCGCGAAAGTCCTATTTAGGGTAAACATTTTGAATTATTTATGTATGCAGTCAAAAGTTCCAGTCAGGGTAAAAATTATGAATTTGGTTATATAAGCTCACAAGTGACCCATTTAAGGTAAAAGTTATGATTATATATATATATATATATATACATGCAAACGAAAATCATATTAGGTAAAAATTATGAATTTGTTTTTATAAGCACACAAAAGTTCTTTTAGGGTAAAAATTATGAATTTGGGTACATAAGCTCACAAGTGTCCCAATTTAATGTAAAAATTATGATTTTTTTTTATATACATATATGCAAACGAAAATCACATTTAGGCAAAAATTATGAATTTTTTTTTTTTAAATGCGTGCGTGAAAGTCTAATTGCGGGTAAAAGTTATGAATTTGTATATATAAGCTCTTGAAAGGCATTTAGAGGAAAAATTATGAATTACTTTCATATATGTAAACATAAATCACATTTAGGTATAAATTATGAATTTGTTTGTATAAGCTTACAATTGTACTATATAGGTAAAAATTATGAATTTTTATATATATGCACAATAAAGTGCCATTTAGGGTAAAAATTGTGAATTTGTTTATATATGTACACGAAAGTTCCATGTAGGGTCAAATTTATGCATTTGTTTATATATGCCAACGAAGATTCAATTTAGGGTGAAAATTATGAATTTGTTTATATAAGGGCATGAAAGTCTTATTTAAGGTAAAAATTATCAATTATTTAATTTATTTTACATATGCAAACAAATGTTCAATTTAGGATAAAAATTATGAATTTATTTGTATAAGCTCATGAAAGTCCTATTTATAGTAAAAATTATAATTTGTATATATTAGCTCACAAATGTCCCATTTTGGATAAAAATTATGAATTTGTTTATATAGGGAATTGGAAGTCCAATTTTGAGTAAAAACTATGAATTTTTTATATTTATGTAAACAAAAATCTCATGTGGGGTAAAGATTATGAAAGTATTTATACATGCAAACAAAAGTCTCATTTAGGATAAAAATTATGAATTGTTTTAATATATGTAAATGAAAGTCTTATATAGGGAAATGATTATGAATTTGTTTATATCTGCGAACAAAAGTCCGTTTTAGATAAAAATTATGGGTAATATGTGTCTATATATGCAAACGAAAGTCTTATTTTGAGTAAAAAATATAATTTTTTTTAAATATATATGCAAACAAAAGTCCAATTTAGGATAAAATTTATGAATTTGTTTGTATATTTAAGCGAAAGCGCCATTTAGAGGAAAAATTATAAATTTTTTATATATTCAGACAAAAGTCCCATATAGTGATAAAATTAAGAAAGTCTTTTACATGCAGACGAAAGTCTTATGTAGGGTAAAATCTATGAATATTTTTTATTGGCGAACAAAAGTCCCATTCGGGGTAAAGATTATTAATTTGTTTATATAAGCACAGGAAAGCCCCATTTGGGTTGAAATTAGGAATTTGCTTATATAAACACACGAAAGTTTCATTTGGGGTGAAATTAGGAATTTGTTTATATGAGCATGGGAAAGGCCCATTTGTGGTGAAAATTAGGAATTTGCTTAAATTTGCTCATGAAAGTTTCGTTGGGATGAAAATTAGGAATTTGTTTATACTTTTTATAAGCAGAAGAAAGACTGATTTGGGTGGAAATTAGAAATTTACTTACAAGAGTCTCATTTGGGATGAAAATTAAGAATTTCCTTAGATTTGTACACGAAAGTCTCGTTTGGAGTGAAAATTAGAAATTTGCATATACAAGCACATGAAAGTCTAATTTCGGGTGAAAAATCTGAATTTGTTTATATAGCATATGAAAGTCCCATTTGGGGTAAAAATTAGAAATTTACTTATATAAGCACACGTAGGGCCAGTCCCGAGGTGAGGAACATAAAATGAGGCCCTTTTATATATTGATAAATAAATATTTTTTATAAATGTCGTGAATACGTTAAAAGTTGCAAAATCAATACAATAAAAAATCACAAAACGAATACAATAAAATCACAAAATCAATACAACACAGTTATAAAATTAATACTATAAAACTACAAAATCATCACAAATAAAAAATTATTTCAAATCTCAAACAAATAACAAATAGTAACAAGTTTTAAAAAAAACATCGATCTACTATTCTGACAACTTCAACTTTGTACTTGTTGATAAAATTGTTGTATTTGATCCAAATATAAATTTATACAAAATTAGATAAAAAATGATTAAATTATAGTAGTAGTTTCTTTTTAAATAAATTATAAAATACTTAAATAAAAATTATGATATAATAAAATTAAAAACAAATACATGAAAAATGATATAAATAAATTAATAAATATTTAAACTGAAAATTATATCATAATAAAAAATATAAACTAAAAATTATGATATAAATAAGTAATGATCAATTTAAATTTAAATTTATGTTATAATAAATAATTTTATTAAGAGCATGGTAAATATTCAATATAATTATTATACAAATATTATTTTTAAGTTCAATTATTTTTATAATAAGAAGATGAAATTTTAAATTGGAAGCATTTTATCTTTAAAATAAGCTCTTATCAAAGTAGAACTAATTTTTTTAGAGTTAAAAAAATAAAGTTAGCAAATACTACCTTAAATTGAGATAAGATTTTGGACGTGAACATAAGTAAAAAAATAATTTAATTATTTTTTTTTAAAATGAGATAATTAAATATATATATACATCGACGATACATTTTAACCTTGCTAGTGTTTTTTTTTTTTCCAGTTACTCGTCCAATCCAATTGGATTCAAATGCCTGGACCCATCTTAAAAGCGCATTTTTATTTCTGATTTTTATCCACTAAATCAACTACCCACACAGTACTTGCAAGTTGGACACCTCGTGTATATATATATATATATATCAAACTGAAATGATAGATCAAGCTTATATAAACGACAGGTCCAAAAATAAAAATCAAATAGACATGCGCCAAACAACGAAACCTCTTAACCGACTGATGAAAGAACGCAAAACATAGCAGAAAATAACACAAATCGTATTGTACCGTATTCAATATATATAGCTACGGGGCCTACAAACCGAGGTCGTCGCCCTGTGGGCCCTGCCCCAGGGCCTGCCCTGCACACGAAAGTCCTATTTGGGATGAAAAATAGGAATTTGCTTATACAAACACACGAAAGTTCCATTTGGGGTAAATATTAAGACTTTGTTTACATAAGCACACAAAAGTCCTATTTGAGTGGAAATTAGAAATTTGCTTATATAAGCACACAAAAGTCCCATTTGTGGTAAAAAATATAAATTTGTTTATGTAAGCACATTGAAGTCTTATTTGAGGTGAAAATAGGAATTTGTTTATATAAGCACATGAAAGTCCTATTTGGGGAGAACATTATGAATTTATTTATATAAGTATACAAAAGTCCCATTAGGGGTGAAAAATAGGAATTTGCTTATATAAGACCAAGAAGTCCAATATGGGATGAAAAATATGAGCCGAGGAAAGTTCAATTTGAAGTGAAAATTAGGAGTTTGCTTATATAAGCACACAAAAGTCCTATTTGGATAGAAGATTGTTTGTATAGGCACACAAAAAATTCAATTTTGGTGAAAGTTAGGAATTTGCCTATATAAGCTCACGAAAATCCTATTCGTGGTGAAAATGAGGAATTTACTTATTGTGGGAAATGTTCTACATATATATATATACTATTTGGAGGGAGCGAAATTCTAGCATTTTTGAAGACCAAGTTAAGGAGAGTGGGGTGGTTTGGGAAAATTCCTTCTTCTTGGCTTCTCTCTGGGTTAGTGCTAGTAATTTAGCGAGGGGCCTTTCTTTGGGTGATTGGCTGAGGGGATGGAATCCAATTTTGGATAGTCTTATTTTTTAGAACCGGACTATGGTCCGGGTGTATTCTTTGTACAACTCTTATACTTAATACAATACTTCTTGTTTCTTGTCAAAAAAAAAATATATATATATATACTATTTCCTTGTTTCTTTAAAAAAAAAAAAAACTTATTGTGGGGAACTGTGGCGGAGAAGAGAGAAGTTTATGGGATTTGTTACCATTCACAGAAAAGACTACAATTCTAGTAGTTGTTATATCTTGTGTAGTTGCTATATGTGTGCAACCCTGTATGTTTATTTATACGGTGATCTTCCATTGAGACACCATGAATAAGATTTATCCCTCCTCTTCTCCCGTGGATGTAGGCCATAGAATCAAACCACGTTAAATCTTTGTCTCTTCTATTATGTGTTTAACAACATGGTATCAACGCTTTAGGCTCGTACCATTGGGAATTTTTCGGCCTTCATCACCATAAGTTTTTTATTTTTTTTTTCGACCATCATCACCGGAATCATCCTATTTGGCCTTCATCACCGTTAGAGAAGTACCATCCTTGATCGTCATTATCGTCATTGCAAAACCCATCTTTGCGCATTGTCTTCTTTACGAAATCGATCTTTGCAAAACTTATCGTCGTCGCTAGATAATTCAACGTTGCTGCTTCTCCTGCTGCTTCCTCTTCTGCTGTTGTTGTCTTGCCGCTACACCTCAGTTCTTTCGGCTCTTCCTTCTTCTTCTTTGTAATTTCTGTCTCTTTATTTTTTTATTTTTATTCTCTCTTCTTTCATTAAAAAAAGAAAAAAAAAAGAAAAAAGAACAAGAAATGTAAAAAAAGGAAAAGAAGAAAACATAAAAGAAAAAATGTCGGTAATATCTTGAACTATGCAGTCCGAGGAAGTAGTTTCCAATCACGAGACATGTAAACTTCAAAATATTCAACCAGCCTACAGACTCAATGGGAAGAATTACTTGAAGTGGTCTTAGCTTGCTCGTACTTTTTTGAAGGGTAAAGGAAAATTAAGTCATCTTCTGGGAACCGAACCAAAGAAAGGAGATCCTCAGTTCGAGGCATGAGACAAGGAAGATTTGATGATTATGGGGTGCATGTGGAATTCAATGACACTAGAAATCAGCGATACATGTATGTTCCTGACCACGGCCAAAGATATTTGGGATGCCATTCACCAGACATATTCCAAGGTACTTGATGCAGCCCAAGTTTACGAGATAAAGGTCAAAACGGGAGCTGCAAAACAGGGAATAAAATAGTCACAGAGTATGCCAATGTGTTGAAGAATTTGTGGCAAGAGCTTGATCATTATTGATGTATTGAGGCTAAGTGCCCTGAGGATGCAATTATCTTGAAGAATTACATCATGAAAGACAGAGTCTACAATTTCTTGGTTGGACTCAATACTGAATTTGACCAGGTTTGAGTTCAGAAGAAGTGTTATGCTCGAACCTCAGAAGATGAAAGGCCCAACTATGGTAGCCAATCGGGGTAATGGTAAAAAATAGGCACTCAAGGAGCTGAATCATCCAACGCCCTAAACTAAGATAACAAAGATAACCTATGGTGTATTTACTGTCAGAAGGCCTGACATACCAAAGAGAAGTCCTGGAAACTCTATGGCAAGCCATCAACATCCAGTAAAGAATGGGGTTACAAAGGAGGGCAACGGAAAAGCAGTGGACAAGCACACTTGCCGAGAACTCTCTGGAGCAAGTAGGATTCAACCGAGATGATATTGAGCGGCTGCAAACTCTACTTGACACTCTTGTAAAACCCTCAGGTACATGCTCATTGGCACATTCAGGTAAGTTTCTAATTTCTATTGGATTCAAAGTCTCGGATAAATCCTTTGCAAACTCTTGGGTCATAGATTCTGGTGCTGCTGATCACATGACCCATTCCTCTCATATATTTCATACCTATAACCCGTTTCCAAGTAGTCGGAAAATAGCTATAGCTAATGGGTCTGTAACTACAGTTGTAAGCATAGGAGATGTTCACATCAGCCCTACACTTACACTTAGAACTGTATTTCATGTTCCAAAGTTATCCACTAGTCTGGTCTCAATCCAAAAGTTTAACAAATGATCTGAGTTGTAATGTAATTTTCTATCATACTCACTATATATTTCAGGACCAGGATTTGGGGAAGATGATTGGACTTGCTAAGGAACAAGACAGGCTGTATTACCTTGAGACACCGGTGAATCTCATCAAGAGCAACTCATCTTTTCTCTTTGAGCACCATCTCTCCAATAAAGATAAAGTATGGTTTCTTCACTGCCGCCTTGGCCATCCCTCCTTTAGAACCCTTAAGTTCATGTTTCCTTCTTTGTTTAGGATACAAGATATCGAAACTTTTCATTGTGACGTGTGTGAACTAGTAAAACGCAAGTGTGTAACGTTTCCAATTAGCAATGAAAGAAGTTTAAAGCCTTTTGATCTTATTCATAGTGATATTTGGGGTCCCTCTCCTATTCCTAATATTTCTAGCACATGTAGTGGATTTTTTTTACTTAAACAAAAATATGATTTGAGCTTCGTTCTCCCAAATTTTCATAATATGGTACAAAATCAGTTTGGGGCAAAAGTTAAGAAATTTCGATCAGACAATGCGAAAGACTATTTTAATCAAGTCTTGACTCCATACTTTCAGAAGGAAGGAATCATTCATGAATCATCCTTTGTCCACACCCCACAACAAAATGGCGTCGCTGAGCAGAAAAATGGCCACCTACTTGATACAACTCAAGCCTTCCTGTTCCAGAACAACTACCTAAGTCCTATTGTGGGGAAGTTGTCTTAACTGCTACACATCTCATCAACCAACTACCTTCTCGGGTCCTTGACTTTAAGAGTCCCATGGAATTGTTATCCCAGTTTTATCCTAAACTTAAAACATCAAACAATCTTGTTCCTAAAATCTTCGGGTGTGTATCCTTTGTCCATGTTCACCATCCAAATAGGGGAAAATTAGATCCAAGAGCTCTCAAGTGTGTTTTTGTGGGGTACTTAACTAAAAAAGGGTACAAATGCGATCATCCACCGTCTAAAAAATTATGTGTCTCAGCAGATGTTACTTTCAATGAACGAGAGTCTTATTTCTCCGCTCCTTCTCTTCAGGGGGAGAGTTCCATCATGGAAGACATGGATTGGGAATCTGTTCTCTATAACCCTTTTTCAATTGACCTCCACCAATCTGCACCTCAGTTATCAATTCCATCCTCCTCCACATGCGAGTCCTTGCACCAAAGTGGTGAACCCAAGCCGTCTGCTCTTGAGGATTGAATGACTGGACAAATGTATTCTAGGAAGAAAAATACAGTCCCTGAGCCTATGCAAGTTCAAGTATCTGAACTAGCTCTTGGAAATGAGGTAATAGTCTCTGACCCACTCTTACAAACCTCTTTAGAATCTCAGCTTGAAATAGACAGTGATCAGAACCTCCCTATTTCCGTTAGGAAGGGACCTAGGGAATGCACTAAACATCCCTTGTATCCACTTTCCCATGTTGTGTCATTTGAAAAAATTTCATTGTCTAATAAGAGTTTTCTTACAATCTTAAATTGTATTCAAATCCCTACCTCTTTATCCGAGGCTTTATCTAATGAAAATTAGAAACAAGCCATGAATGTGGAAATGGAGGCCGTGGAGAAAAATGATACTTGGGAGTTGGTAGACTTGCTTGCAAGAAAGAAACCAGTGGGGTGTAAATGGGTTCATACTGCGAAGTACAGAACAAATGACTCACTGAAGCACTACAAGGCCAGATTAGTGGCCAAAGGGTATACTCAGACATATGGTGTGAACTATCAAGTGACATTTGCTCCTGTTGCCAAGATGAATACGGTGAGGATTTTGTTGTCTTTAGTAGCTAATTATAACTGAGATCTGCAACAATTTGATGTAAAGAATGCATTCCTGCATGGAGACTTAGAAGAAGAGATTTATATGGAAGTACCTCATGGATTTGGAAGCAACCTTGACACTGATAAAGTGTGTAAACTGAAGAAAGCTCTGTATGGACTTCAACAATCTCCAAAGACATGGTTTGGCCGGTTTGCCAAAGTAATGAAAAACATGGGATATAGACAAAGCCGAGGAGATCATACTTTGTTTATTAAGCACTTAGCTTCAGGGGGAGTTACAACTCTTTTGGTATATGTAGATGACATCATCATGACTGGGAACGATGATAATGAGAGACAGAAGCTGAAGCAGTGTTTGACTAGGGAGTTTGAGATCAAGGAACTAGGAAGGTTGAATAGGGATTGAGGTGGCACACTCCAAGCAGAGAATCTTTATTTCTCAACAGAAATATAGTACTGATCTTCTTAAGGAGACAAGGAAGTTGGCATGTCGATCTATTGATCCTAATCACAAGCTTGGAGACGTTGAAGAAGCTGTTGCCGAAAATAAGGAAACGTATCAAAGGTTGGTCGAGAGACTCATCTATCTCTCTCATACTTTGTTTTGAGAGGAAACAACAAGTATATTAATACTCAAAACAAAAAGAGAGAGTACCAGGAGTACTCAAGTACAAAGCAGCGAAATAAAAGCAGAGCAAGAACGTGGAAAAAAGACAACTTACAAACATCAAGAACAAAAACAAAATCCCTACATACAACATACCCAATTTCTAATCCATTCATTAATAGAGTACCCCTTGTTAAGATTAAACACTACAATCCAAGTAGAAGTTGTTACTATGATCTCATTCCAAAGAATGACACGATCCTTAGAAACATCCTAAAAAACGTGCCGATTTCGCTCCATCCATATCAACCACAGAGTTGCCAACGATGCTACCCTCATAACCTTAACACCCTCACCTTGCAACCCATGGGTGTTATCCAATGCTAGACACTCCTCACAAGAAAATGGGACCCTAAACTTGATATCTCGCATATACAGTGAGTGTGGTTAGCCAATTTATGCACAATCCCAAAGAAGTTTATCTGCAAGCTGCTAATCGTGTGTTACAATATCTTAAAGGGACTCCAGTACAGTGCATTCTATTTAAGCGAAGCACAGGATTAGTACTGGAAGCATATACGGATGCTGACTACGTCGACTCTGTAATTGACAAGAGATCGACCATCGGGTATTGTACCTTTTTTGGTGGGAATTTGGTGACGTGGCGCAGTAAAAAGCAGAATGTGGTGGCTAGGCTTAGTGCTGATGTAGAATTTAGAGCAATGACCCAAGGGATTTGCGAGCTACTGTGATTGAGGATCATTTTGGAAGACCTCTGGATTAAGTGGGATGGTCCAATGAGGCTCTATTGCGACAATAAATCTGCTATCAGCATTGCACATCACCCAGTGCAACATGATCGAACCAAGCATATTGAAATTGACAGACACTTTATTAAGGAAAAGCCTGACAGTGGACTAATCTGTATTCCATATGTGTCTACTCATCATCAGCTAGCAGATGTACTCACTAATGGACTAAGCAGTGCTGCATTTCAAACAAGTGTGTCCAAGCTGGGAATGACAAACCTTTATTCACCAGCTTGAGGGGGAGTGTGGGAAACTGTGGCGGAGAAGAGAGAAGTTTATGGGATTTGTTACCATTCACAGAAAAGATTACAATTCTAGTAGTTGTCATATCTAGTAGTTGCTGTATGTGTAATAGTTGCTATATGTGTGCAGCCCTGTATGTCTATTTATACGGTGATCTTCCATTGAGACACTATGAATAAGATTTATCCCTCCTCTTCTCCGTGGATGTAGGCCATAGAGCCGAACCACGCTAAATCTGTCTCTTCTATTCTGTGTTTAACAACACTTATATACGAAAGTCTAAAGTCTAATTTGAGGTGAAAAATATAAATTTTTTGTAAGCACACAAAAGTTCTATTTGGGGTGAAGATTATGAGTTTGTTTATATAAACTTATAAATGTCCCATTTAAGGTGAAAATTAAGAATTTACTTAGATAAACATGCAAAAGTCCAATTTGGGGTGAAGATTACGAATTTGTTTATATAAGCACACAAAAGTCCTATTTGAGGCGAAGATCATGAATTTTTTTATATAAGTAAAGGAAAGTCTCCTTTGGATGGAAATTAAGAATTTGCTTAAATAAGCACACAAAAGTCCTATTTTAGGTGAAAATTAGAAATTTGTTTAGATTTACACATGAAAGTCCTGTTTGGGGGAAATTTAGAAATTTGCTTATAAAAGCAAATGAATTGTGAAAATTATGAATTTGTTTTATATAAGCACATGAAAGTCCCATTGGATGAGAAAATTATGATTATGCATTTGCTTATATAAGCACACAAAAGTCTCATTTGGGGGTGAAACATACGAGCTTATATAAGCACACGAATGTCTCATTTGGGATGAAGATTATGAATCGTCCTATTTGGGGTGAAAATTATGAATTTACTTGTACGAGCACACGAAAGTCCAATTTGGGGGAGAAGATTACAAATTTGTTTATATAAGCACATAAAAGTCCCATTTGGGGTGAAGGTTATGAATTTGCTATATGGTATGGAATGCTAGGCAATTATTAAAAAAAAAAGTTAACAAACTAATGTAACATAAATATGAATGCTAAGATGGATATGTGATAAAACATTAAAAGATAAAATTAGAAATGAACATATTCATGAAATGGTAGGAGTAGCATCAATTAGAGATAAAATGAGAGAGAACCGGCAAGGTGATTTGGACATATATAGCGTAGGCTTTTAAACACACCAGTTAGGAAGAGTGACCTATTAACACTAGATGGTAACAATAGAGGTAAAAGTAGACTAAAAATAACATGGATAAAGATAATTAAAAAATACTTCATTTTTTGTAATTTGAATGCCGACTTAGCCTTTGATAGAGTGGAGTGGAGGAAGCGAATTCATGTAGGCGGCCCTATGTAGTTGGGAAAAGGCTCTGTTAGTTGAAGCACAGGAAGGTCTCATTTGAGTGGAAATCAAGAATTTGCTTATATAAGCAAACAAACATCCCGTTTGAGGCGAAAGTTAGGAATTTGCTTATATAAGCACAAGAAGCTCAAATTTGCGGTGAAAAATATGAATTGGTTTATACAAACACATGAATGTATCCTTTGAGGTGAAAATTAAATTTTTCCTTATATAACCACACAAAGGTTCTATTTGAGGTGAAGATTATAAATTTGTTTATATAAGCATACAAAAGTCTCATTTGTGGTGAAAAAAAAAGGAATATGCTTATATAAGTGCATG